>JBBPMF010000032.1:0-107578 GCA_038090175.1 Austroboletus eburneus
CATATATTTTCACTTTTTATATTTATATTTTTCCTATTCCCACTTCTCATTCCTTTATTTTTACTTCCTATCACTCTATTTTCACCTCATCAGTCTCACTTTTCATTCTTCCATTTCCACTTTCCATTTTCTTATTTTTTTTTTTTTTTTTTCATTTTTACTTTCCATTCTTCTATCTCTACTTTCTATTTCCTTATCCCATTAATTCATTACCACTTCTCATCACTTTATTCCCACTTCCCATTTCTTTATTCTCACTCTCTATTTACTCATTTTTACTTCCTATTTCCTTATTTTACATATTCTTATTTTTCATCTCTTTATTTTCCCATTTCTGCTTTCCATTTTTCCTTTTCCCATTTTCATACTCTATTCTCATATCCTCTCACTTTCACTCCACATCTCCCTATTTTTTTTTTCATTTTTACTTTCTATTTTCCCATTTTCTCATTTTTACTTCCTATCTTCTTATTCTTCCCATTCTTATTTCCACTTTTTATCTCCTTATTTCCATTCTCTATATTTTTCTATTTTCACTTCTAATCTCCCCATTTTTACTTCCCATTTCTTAATTTCTACTTTCTATTTTCTCAATTCCCCTATTTTTACTCTCTATTTCTTTATCTTTATTTCTCATCTTTTCATTTTCACTTCCCATTTTCTTATTCTTTTTATTTCCATTTTCTCATCTTCTTTATTCTCATCTTCCCATTCATTTCCTATCTCTTTATTCTCTTTTCTTTTCTCTTTCATTTACTTGTTGTTTCTTTTTTCATTTACATATTTTCATCCTCCAGAATTAAGATTAGTAATAGCAGGATTAGGATTAGAATTAGATTAGCAATGATTAGGATTAGAATTAGTAGGATTAAAATGAATTAGCAAGGATTAGAATTAGTAGAATTGGCATTAGCATTAGCAAGAATTAGAACCAGAATTAGTAATAATTATAGGATAAGTAGAGATTCTTAGATTTAGTTAAAATTAGCAAGAATTAGAATTAGAATTAAAACTAATAGTATTAAATAAAAGTATGAGAATAAAATTGAATAAAAATGGAATAGTTTGTTTGCTAGCACATATAATTTAATTATAATTTAATTATGCTATTTTTTATATATAGAAATGGAATAGCTTGTTAGCTGACATATATATTATTTTAATTATGCTATTTTTTTTTATAAACCTGTAATATATATTTATATATCTGTAATATCTGTACTATATATCTATGAAGTCTGTACTATCTGTAAAGTCTGTAAATAGTCTATAGTAATTTATGAATCTGTACCAATATGAGCTTTTGCTAATATATCTGGCATGAAATGAAAGCACATTGATTACATAAATCATCTGTATTACAACATGTTCTGCTTTACTGCAATCAGCTCATTTATATGACTGCCTTGTAATTGATGTCCATCAAGATTGGTAAGAAATCATTTGACATATAAATTACAATGGGTCAAATAAATTTTTATCAAATTTTATTCAAATTTCTTAAATCTTATAGTGATAGAAAGCTAAGAGTATGTACTATAATTCATACACTAACCATGTTAGGGCAAGATTTATGATTATTGTGTTTAATAATGTTTAATGTGGAACAAACACTGGGAAAATTGTTTGAGCCACTATAAGTGTTACAAGTAAGCGCAATTCTGATGGTTCTAAAGGTTCTGGAATCAGTCCCCATGGTTCTGATGGCTCCGAGTTACTTTTCTGTGTTTCCAAAGATTCCAGAATCTCAGAAACTTCAAAACACTTTGCAACTCTTCAATCAGAATGGAGGCCTGAAGATGAACTACCCTTAGAATGTTATTGGACCCTATTTCCTGAGGACTATGCCCCATATGGTCATATGAAGATCCCTGTTCTTGATTCACCATGTTTCTCTCTCATTCCTCTTTTGTAATATAAGCCATGTGTTCCAAGAATCACTTTTATCATGGACCTCCGCTCCTTCTTCTATCCCTTTTTTGATGGTAGTATTATTCCATTCCTATTCATTGCTCTACAAGGCCATTGTAGTGTACCATGTGCTCTGTTCCATCCCCTTCCCATTCTGAAATGATTCCAATTTGTATAAATACTTATCAATTATCATGTATGTTCAGTAGCTAGATCTGCACAATTATATGCAGTGTTTAGTCTCATCCTGCCTAAGTTTTGAGTCTCAGCAGAGAACCCCCAGGATTGCTATAGGACTTTGTGTTACCTTTGAGGACACATTGAGACTGGATGCTGTGTAAGTGTAACAAAACATCTAGCTCTCCCCATACCTCTGCTATCATGCAGCAAGGCACCCCCACCAGTTGCCCATCATTTCATACAGATATAGGAAGGAACCTCCTTACAAGGACTCTGAGGATGAAATAGATAGAAGGGAATGATTATGGCTAGAATCAGCCTGTGAGATCATCAGAAGAAACCAACCACACTTTGCTCAAAGTGGAACCCCTCCTCCTCCATCAAGATCTAATCTGTCTCAAAGAAATCCACTCTCCTCAACCCACAACACCCCTACTTTCCCAAGTAATCTTCTGCCCAATCCAGACCACTCAGAAATGGCAGAACTCAAAGCAGGACTCCAGGAAGAGTTCTCCAGAGAAGCTTCTGATGCCAAATTCTGGATCAGAGCCATGGATGCATACTTCCTCATGAATAAAGACAAGTATGATAACCTAAAGAAAATCTATACCACCCTCAATAGGATGTCAAAAGGGCAAGGAAAGCAGTTTGCTGAAGCTGCATATGAAAACTTTAACTCTGAAACTGTTGCCCCAGATAAAGCCAACTGAAATGAATACAAAAAGGAATTCCTGGAGATCTTCTTGGACAAGCACACTGCTGCTGATTCCCAACAAAAACTACACCAAATCTCAATGAAAGGGAAAGGACTAGACTCCCTCAACAAATTCAACACAGACTTCTGACTTCTCATATCTAAAGCTGGAATCTTGGATCAAAATGCCCTGATTGAATGCTATATGAAGGAATTAGATTCAGATCTCACGAAGTGGATCCTTGGAATGGAAAAGGAACCAGAGTCATAGAAGGAATGGTCTGAGAAAGCTGCTGCCTTCACTCCACAATAGGATCAGATAAGAGATATCCAGAAAGAATGGACAGACTATGGAAGAACCAATAACCAGGACCCAAACACTATGGACATAAATGCTCTTCAAACCACTGCCTTAGGACAATGAATGCTCTCTCCTATTGAAAGAGCTTGCCACATCAGAGAAAACAGGTGTTTCATCTGTCATAAGGTCAGATGTTCTATCATTTAAAGAAAGTAATCCCCCAACCTCATCCTTTCAGGAATCCAGCCAAGGTTCAAATCATTGAAACCAAGAAGGGACCTATTGACAAATATGTAAAGCAACTAGGGAAAAAACAGATAGATAAGAAAGCAGTACTCCAAGTACTCAAAGAATGTTTTGAAAATCCAAAGGAGGACAAAGAAATGGTTGCAAAAATCAAGCTTAAGAATAAAGGTTTTTCAGATTTTAAAGAGGGAACAGAAGTTGGCTCACTGCCCCCCTAACTTTTCTTCTGTATTAGTATCAAGTGACCCAAAATCAATGCTCATTCCCATCTCACTTGAACTATCCAAAAGAACCACTGCCAAAACCACTGCCTTAATTGATTGCAGAGCAACTGGATCATTTATAAATCTGGACTTCACAAAAAGGAATGACCTACCTATGGAAAGAATAGCACAATCCATCTGAGCCATCAATGCAGATGGAACTGTCATATCCCAAATTCTCACTAAGTCCTCTCCACTCCTCCATGTGCATCATCTCTGCCCTTCTGCCCCATATGTCCTTCGTTACTCTGTGTCTGCTTTACTTCTTGCACTCATATATGTTATGTTATGTTTCCCTTTGTTCTCTTCATAGTTAGTCTCCATTCCATTACTGCAGTGCTCAGGGTAAGGAGCACATCTCCAGCTGTGTGACTAACTGGCACAGCAGCAGTACTTAGTTTCCTCTGTCCCTCTGAACCTGACTTTACTACATTTGGACTTTGACCTCCATATACATATAAAATCTGCTGTAACATGTCTTAGTTCTTTAGTTCAAATATCAACTTAGTTCCATCCTCTGTTCTCTCCTCCATCATTGAGCTCGTCAATGAGTTCTATTGCTTGAGTCTTGATGACTCTTCTCTGATCTTGCATCACTCTGTATCTCCACTCCACTCCCCTTGTAAATTAGGGACAATGGAACTGGACAAGGGCATATCACATAAGGTAAAGCCGAAGTCTCTACCCCATCTAACCAACTCCAGCACTCCGGAGTTTGCTGCCCAGACCCCGATGGACCCATACTTAACAGTATATTCAAACTCATGCTTATTTGAGTTCTCATCCCTTTCCTCCAACAATCAACAATTACCCATGGCCACACATACCATGCAAATGTGATCCTGTGTTGGAGACCAGTCAGACCACATATCGCAGTCATTACATAACTTTTCTTTTTTGTACATACTCAACATCGGCTGCGCCGTGCATATGCTTTCCTCCAGTCTCTTATCACATCGACTGGAGATAAGCTGTCCTATTTGTACTCACACACATTCATTACTTAACCTGTACCATAGTTATTACTCTGTGCAGGTAAATGTTAGTCTCTTATCATGTTGACTGGAGTTTTAACTCCATGCAGCCCTTTGCCCTGCACTCTGTTATCCTGATCACAAATGCACCAGGCCTCAGACAATGAGCATGCTTCGGCTGCTCCACCACTATATCATCTGTTATTGTTCTTTGCCAGTTCACATCGCAGACCAGCTGTTGTCGACGAGTTCCACAGTTTCTCTGCCCATCAGACTTTCACTTCCACATTGCAGGCACATCGCCAACTGAGGTCTCCAATCCCAGGCACTCGCATCAAAGAAGTCACCAACAAAGGCAATGAAACAAACAGCTCCTGCACCAAACAGCCTCTATCTGGTGGGTTCAACACACCATGGTGCCATTATCCTCCTTCACATGACAATAAACCATCAGACCATGATTCCAATGGGTTTAACCCAGACAAACTTAACCTGCCAGATAATGATGATGATGACTACCCCACCGGTGGTCCCCCAGGACCCAGCAATGACCCTGACCCTGGCAATAGACACAACAGCAACAAAGACAAAGATGAAAATGTTCTGGTCCTGTAGGATGCACTCACCAATTTGACTGATGCCATTCATGGACTGTCACGTGCCAATCGCTGTCCCACTAAGTCCAGAAGCCAGTGGATCAAGGTTTGCAAGCCTGACCAGTTTGACAGCATGGAGCCTTAGAAACTCCGTATGTTCCTGGTTTAGTGCAAGCTGAACTTCCAAGACCAGTCTAGGGCCTTTAGGATGGACTGTGTCAAAGTTACATTTGCACAGTCTTACCTCAAGGGCATTGCTTTAGAATGGTTCAAACCCAACCTCCTTGATACAGAGGATTCCATCCTCACTGGATGGATTATTACAGAGACCTCATGATCAAGTTGCAGACCAATTTTGGTCCTTATGACCCTGTCAGAAATGCTGAGCATCAGCTCAACATCCTTGCAATGAAGGACATACAGCATATTAACAAGTATGTTGTGGAGTTCAATAGGATCACTTTGCAAGTCCATGACTACAGAGAAGGTGCTCTCCATCACCATTTCTACAACAGCCTCCTAGACAGAATCAAGGATGAAATCTTCCACATCAGCAAGCCCGCAACACTTACCACACTCCGTTATCTTGTGCAATCAATCGACACACATTATTGGGAACATAAGTCCGAGATTAACTAACAGCAGAAGCTATCAGGCAACAAATCCTCCAACACCAAATCTGATACCAAGTTCAACAACAAGTCTGGCAGCTCAAAGGGCAACAGCTTCAAGGGCAAGTCCACCACCACTTTCCCTGCTTCTGGTACCTCTGGTATCTCCAACTCTCCTTCTAAGCCTGACCTCTCTTCAAAGCTCAACAAAGATAGCAAGCTGACTGCTGCCAAACAGAACTGCTGCTTCGACAATAAACTATGCATGTTTTGTGATCAAGGTGGCCACATAGCTAAGGATTGCCCATGGTCAACTTCAAAGGCATCCAAGGCATGCACTGCCAAGACAACTCTGGAAGCTAAACCAGAAGCCTCCTCCAAGGTAAAAAAATAGAGCACAATCTCTGTGGCTCTGCATGGCCAGATGGTCATGTTGACTTCGAATATGCAACCAAGGAGCTCCATTTCAATGCATCCACTCTTTCAGATCCCTGATCCCTCATGCCCTCCATCTCTCTTGTATTGTATGATCTCCATCCTTTCCCCATGTTAGTAGACTCTGGCTTCTTCAACTGTTTTATAGACACCACTTTTGTGAATAAGAACAATCTTTCCATCTATACTGTCTCTCCACTTATGCCCCATCTCTTTGATGGCACATCAAATTTCACCATCACTCAAACCATCAACCTCTCCGTCCTCTTCAAAACCAGTGATATCACCCCAATGATGTTTTACATCACCCCACTGGATGGCTCCTGCACTTTGGTCCTTGGACACAACTGGCTTACCTGCTACAATCCATTGATTAACTGGATCACAAGCAGTATCTCTTTCCACTCTATTCTGCAGTCCAGTCCCACACTCCAAAGCTCGCCCCCAACTCCTAAGGCATCTCTGCCTCTGATTGTCCCCTTTCCAGATCTGCCACATTTCTCTGATTACAAGGCTCTGCCCATCACTCTCATCAATGCTCCCACATTCATGCTGGCCTGTCACCTACAAGATTCCATGCAATTCAGCATGCACATTTGACCATGAGAAGATGATCTCCATACCATAGCTACTGAACCTCCCAAACAGATCAATCTAGATACTCTGCCCCCTCACTGTGAACATGATCTCAAGATCGATCTTTAAGAAGATACCTCTCCTCTGCTTGGCACCATCTACTCTCTCTCCCCTTCTGAACTTGAGTCTCTCTGCACCTTTCTAGACAAGCATCTCTTCATAGGATTTATTTAACCCACCTCCTTCACACATGCTGCTCCAGTCCTCTTTGTCTGCAAGAAGGATGGTTTCCTCTGTCTTTGCATTGACTTTTGAGGGCTCAACAAAATCACCAAAGACCACTATTCTCTTCCCCACATCTCTGACCTCCTCGATGCCTCAAGCCGCACAAAGATATATTCCAAAATTGACCTCTGGCATGCATACCATCTGGTCCGCATCACAGGTGGTATGCATCACTGAGGGCAACGAATGGAAGACCATCTTCCACATGCAGTATGGTTCCTACAAATGGCTTGTCAGTCTTATGAATGCCTCAGCGGTAATCCAATGGTTTATTAATACAGTCTGTGCTGATCTTTTGGACATTAGCATCATAGTATACCTTGATGACATTCTCATCTTCTCCAAAGACATGGCCTCCCATAAGAAGCATGTTAAGAAAGTTCTCCACTGTCTTTGCAAACATGGACTTTATACAAAATCCAAGAAGTGTGAGTTCCATATGGACTCCACAGAATACTTAGGTTATTGGATGTCTCCGTCTGGCCTTACCATGTCCCTGGATAAGGTCCAGTTTATCCTCAACTGGCCTGAATCTCAGAAGGTCAAGGATGTCCAATCCTTCCTTGGCTTTGCTAATTTCTATAGACAGTTTATCCACAACTATTCTGAAATCGTCATTCTGCTTACCTGCCTCACTCATAAGAGTGTCCCTTGGCAATTCATGGATGCCTGTCACTCCGTCTTCCAGGTGCTGAAAGTCACTTTCACTTCCACTCTAGAAACCAACACCTCCAACTATGCTATCACAGATATTCTTTCCATAAAGTGCCCTGATATGAAAGTCCATCCGATTGCCTACTACTCTCAAATGTTAACCTCCCCAGAGCTCAACTACAACACTCACAACAAGAAGCTGTTAGCTATTCATGAAGTGTTCTGCACCTGGCAACATTACCTTGAAGGCTCCATGACTCCAGTTGATGTGGTCACCAATCATAAAAACCTCAAGTACTTTGCCACCACTAAACTCCTAATCCACTGGCAAGCCCACTGGTCAGAGTTCCTCTCCCAATTCAACATGATCATCTGTTTCCACCCCAGCTGACTTGGCGCTAAACCCGATGCCCTCATTAGATGCTGGGACATCTATCCCAAAGAGGGGGATAAGAACTACGCTCAAGTCAATCTGCACAATTTCTGCCCCATTTTCACCCAAGAGCAACTTGCTGCATCCCTATGAGCTACATACCTTGCATTCTCCTTCCTCTGTGCAAGTATGCTCTTCAACCTTGAGAAACTCCACAATGGCATTCTCTCCACTCTCCCATCCGACCCTCTTGCCATGATCCACATGACCAGATCTTCTGACCCTTTCTCCAACCCCATATTCGATACTCCCTCCACTTCCTGCTGGACTGTAGATGCAGATGGTTACCTCTGTCTCAATGGCCACATGTATATGCCTGACATCAATGACCTCCATCTCTGCATTCTCCATTTCAAGCACAATTATCCCCTCTCTGGTCATTTTGGTCAAAACTGTACTCTGAAACTAATTTGCCATGAATATATCTGGCCAGACATCTATATCTTTGTCAAAGAGTATGTATCCTCTTGTACTGCCTGCATTCATGCAAAAGGTCTGAGGCACAAGCCCTATGGGCTTCTTAAACAGCTTTCAATCTCCAAGAAGCCATGAAATTCCATATCTATGGATTTCATTGAGCAACTCCCAGGCTCCTCTGGTCATACTGCCATCCTCGTCATTGTGAATCACCTATCCAAGCAATGCATCTTCATCCTGATGGATGACAAGATGACTGAAATGACTCAAATAAAGAGGAGTAAAGAGTAGAGCGAAATGACCACTTTGGTTCTTAGAGGGAAGAAGCTTGGTTGAGAGGAAATCTCCAAGACTTCAAAGCTGGGGACTCCAGCCTCGAAGTCCGGGGGTTTATATACTATTCTATTGTATGTTCATGTTTGTGTAAATACCATAAAGAGACATCGTGCCATGATAAGGGGAAAATACATGATTGGTCGATAAAAATGCATGAGTCATAAAGAAGCGTGTCCATGAGAGAAAGAAGTAAAGAAGCATACCTCATGTGATGGGCATGTCAGGCATAAGGTATGACGTCATAGATAAGAGATAAGGGTCTAGCCCTTGAGCATGTGACAAGTCACGTGACTTGTGGTCTAGACTGCTGGTGTAAGCAGTCATGTGATAAGTTTATGGTGGAAAACATCTAAGTCCCAGTGGCCTTGTGCTGATAGGGGTTTTCCTTATATAGGAGGTCAGGAGTTCGACTCCTGCCATGAGCGAGTTTTAAATAGTGAACAGAGTGTTCGTAACAATGACTTCCCTGGAGTTGGCCAAACTCTTCCTACTCCATGTGTTCTCAAAGCACGGAGTACCATTCCACATCACCTCTGACCGAGGTTCTGAGTTTGTATCTCATTTCTTCCATTCTCTTGGCAAAGTGCTTGATATTCACCTTCACTTTACCTTTACCTCTGGGTATTAACCCAAGGGTAATGGACAGACTGAGTGAATGAACCAGATGCTGGAACAGTACCTCTGTGTTTATTGCAACTATCAGCAGGATAACTGGGCTGAACTCCTACCCCTTGCAGAGTTCATCTACAACAATGCTCTGAATGCAACTACTGGTATCTCTCCATTCTTCACTAACAAGGGTTACCACCCCAACATCTCCATTCACTCTGAATGTGATCTCACCTCTGCCCATGCCAGAGAATACTTGGTTGACCTTGACTTCCTCCATTCCTCCATGAAAAAATAGTCACAGCACAGAAGTAATACCAAGGATCTGCTGACATGAAGCAATCTCCGACCCCTGACTTTAAAGTCAGAGATCTGGTCTTTGTCAAAGCAAAGTATTTCAATTTGACTCATCCATTTAAAAAGCTCTCTGAGAAGAATTTAGGTCTGTATCTGATCATTATGCAAGCTGGTTCTGTCTCCTTCATGCTCCACCTTCCCAACTCTATGAAGATCATTCACCTGGTCTTCCACATCTCACAACTTGAACCTTTGGTTCTCAATAGCATCCCCAATTGTGTTCAACCTCCACCTCCTCCAGTTGAGGTTGACAGCAAACCTGAGTATGAGATCTCCAAGATCCTCGACTCCAAGATAGACCATTGGCAAAAGACTTGCAAGATGCTCTATCTAGTCCATTGGTCCAGCTATAAAGGTACTGATGAAGAAACCTCCTGGTTACTTTCGATGGAATAAGATCATGCATCAGAACTTGTCACAGAGTTTCATCTCCGGTATCCAGATAAGCCTGGTCTCCATATACCTTGATTCTGTTTTCCTCTGCTTACTTAGATTTCTCCTATCTCAGTTTTCTCCGTTTAGTTAGTTCCAACAATATCTCCATATAAGACCTCTGCTATATTTCCCTTTTCAGTTTCACTCTGTCTCAATTTCATTGATCATATTACATTAAACAAAGAAAAGAAAAGAAAAAAACATTATACAAACAAAAAAGAAAACTACAATTATAAAGTCCTTAGAGCCTTACTGCCCATCCATCTCCACATCCTCTTCTTTGGCATCCACCTCATCTCCGGCACTGCTCTTCTCCACCTTGGGTCCCTTTCTCCTCTGTCTGAACCTCCACCTTTTTCTCCGACTCCTCCAAATCCACCACCTCCACCTGTGTCCTCTTGGACACACAGTTCTTCATCTTCTGCTACATTGCTGACACTTCTCCCTTGTACCCCAGATTCCGAATGGCCTGCACTATGTTTTGCAGCTGCATCCTTTGGTTTTCTTGGTTGTGCTAGTTATGTGCTGCTTCTTTCTCCCACTTCCTCGTGTCTCAGCACTGGATCTGGATCAGGTTGCAGATGACCTCAGCAACTTCCATTATCACACTGGCAAGTTCTGTCCACAGCCTATTGTCATGTGTGCACAATGTTCAGCATTAATCCAGTATTTCCTTTAAGAGGCAAGACAAAGTCCTATAGAGATCTGATAATGGTTGCTCTGCTAAGGCTTGATACTCAGACAGGAGAGACTAAACACTGTGTATAATTGCACAGATTTAGCTAGGGAGTACAAAGAAAGTAGCAACTAGTTATATATCCCCAAGTTGCCAATAGGAAGGGAGTGGAACTCCGTAAACTAAAGAAGGAGAGACAATGAAACAATGATAAGACAATATAGATGGCCCATGTGACACAAGGATGAGATTGGAGAATGAGATCTCAGAAGAGTGAGATCAGGAGAGAGGGGTCTGTAATGAAAAGTAAAAGACTAGAAAGGGAAATCCTCATTGGAGATAATTGGGATCATTATGGAATCATCTAATGTATGATCCAAGGGGAACATTGTCCATAGTGGGCCCTCAGGGAGGTATTTGTATAAGTCCACCAGACTTGTAACATTACCTCCTTTATAAGCTTGAAGAGCCTCTTCAAACCCAATCTCCTCTGGCAGAGTCTCTGTCATTGTAGTCCTCTGGTCCGACACGTTCAGAGGAAGTATGTCCTTTACTATGACAAGTGGTGCATCTATTGTCGGGGCAGTCTCATTGGATGTGTCCAGGTTTGTAGACATAACAGAAGAGGCATTGGTAGATGGGACAATGGGGTCAGAGGTGAGAGATACTTCCACATTGGAAGCAGGTGAGTCAGCCATTTCTTTTGAGATGTTGGGATGGTCCAGGGATAGGAAGGGGGTCGGAGCTTGGGGTTTTCTCTCTGGTCTTTTCCTTCCCTTTAAGGTTACACTTCTTTTCAGATCAGCTTTCTTTCTCCCAACCTCTTGGACTTGTGTGAGCCTCTTTAACAGGCTTTGACCTATCTGATGGTAAGGAATGAACTGGGGAGGTTTGGGGGAGGGAGGTCACAGCCAGGTTTTTGGCCATTTGTAGGGCTGTTTCCCTAACTCTCCTCTTGGCCATGGCGATTCCTCCCAGGATTGGTCTGCATGATCCCATGATAGGGGGATTCCTGGCATGGCAGGCCCTGTCAAAGTGCTTAATGATGGGGTCAACTATACGGGATACAATAAATTCATTCCAGGGGGAGTCAGCAAGATAATCTCTTCTTTGGGTTTTGGTAAGGGCTTGGAGGATAGGTCAGAGATAGGAAGCCATTGCAAGTTGGGGGAAAGTATTAATGAGTTGAAAGACTCCCACATCGGCCAAGAGTTGGGCCACCTGAATTCTTGCCTTGGCAAGGGAATGTTCAATGGCATAGTGTTAAGACCAGGCTGGACTTGGTGGACAAACTCCGAAGGAGGTTCAAGAAATTCCAGAGTTGTCTTGATGAAAGGGGGACTAGTGGGACTTTGGCTTTAGCAACTCGGAGTGGAGCACTGCACCCTTGTCAAATCGTTGGTGGTCCCGGATTTTGGAGGAGCAGGGAATAACAAGAAGCAAGAGAAGACAGGGGAGTTAGATTTGTCTGGGTTGTCTAAGTCATCTAGGTTGATAACTAGCTAAAGTACAGGTGACAAGATAGGACTATATATATGAAGGTTGGAGGCAGTGTACAAAGGCAATGACAGGAAATGTAAGTAAGCAGAGCCAGGAAAATGGAGACAGAAAGGAAACATAAGCGGAGCTGTGTGAACACAGGATCGGAGAAATCTAAGAGGTGAGACTAGTATATAAGGAGAACAAAGAGTAACATAACTAGAATGTACAAGGATCGGAGGAGTGGAGGAGCGGAGGAACATAGAAGTGGAGGAGTGGAGGAGTGTAGGAGCAGAGGAGCAGAGGAACAGAGGAGCAGAGGAGGGCTAGGATTAGAGATATGACAGGAATTCATGAGAGGATTCAATGGAGTATTCTTTTGCAGAGGAGTAATGGGACATTTCTGTTAGATTTCCAGGCCTCTTGACCCTTTATAAGCATTTACCATTTCTTGGGAGTTTGTTGGGTTGGTTTCGGATTTCCAGATATTATCCCCTGATCCATATCCTTTTCACCTGATGCGGAATTGTCAGGACCCCTTTCTTCCCCTATGGGCAATGATCTTGTCAATTTCCCATTCTTCTTCTCCATCTATTAGCTCTGACAGGGAATTTATGTATCCAATCCTGTGTTCCTGGGTTTCCTTAAATGGAAAGAGAAGAGCTGCATGGAACACATTGTGGATTTTCCATGTTGGGAGTAAGTGGAGTCGATAGAATACTAGGGATAGCACTTGTTCAATCTTGAAAGATTCTTCTCTCTTGAGGGTGAGTTTTCAGGAGGGGTAGTTCATCTTTAGATTGGTGTTTTCTAATCAAACCTTGTTCCCTACTTTCTAGGAAGTAAATTTGGTGTTTTTCTGTCATTACATGAATAATCTTGCTCTCTCATGTGTGGCTTGTGCTTCAGAGTGGGCTTCCATCAATGCCAAAAGACAGGATTCTAAATTGGGAATAAAGGTTTTTCCAATAGGTGGGTAAGCTTGAGGGAAGTAATCTAATAATAGTTCAAAAGGGGATTTCCTGGTGATAGAATGTACAGCTGAGTTGTGGTGAAATTCTGCCAGGAATAGATAGTTGGTCCATTTCTTAGGGAAGTCAGCACAAAATATACAAAGATAGATTTCCAGTTCTTGGTTTATATGTTCTGTTTCTCCATCAGTTTGAGGGTGATATGTGGAGGATAGTGCTATATCATAGTGGAGTAGGTGGGCTAGTTCTCTGGTGAATACAGAGGCAAACTGTGGGCCTCAGTCTGATATGATTTTGTCATGAAGTCCAACCCTTTTGAAAACATGGTCCAAAAAGAGGTGTGCTACTCCAGCAGCATCAATTGTTTTAGTATGAGGGCAGAGAATTACCCCCTACATAAGACCATGGTCAACCACAACCATAACACTGTCAAATCCCTGGGAGAGGGGTAATCCAGATATGAGATTGACTGATATCTGTTGGAAAGAGAGAGTTGCCTTTGAGAAAAGAGGGAGTAGAGGGGGGTGAGTGGGGTGGATGTTAACCTTTGAGGCCATCCAGCGATGTCATGTTATATAAACAAGGTCATTCCTGGCCACCAGAATTCTTTTTCCAGGTTAGCAAGGGTTCGAAAATGTCCCATGTGTCTGATGACTGGTGAGGAGTGTAGTTCCTTGACAAGGGATTGTCAGGCTTCTTCTGAAATATACAATCTATTTTTAAAATAGAGTTGTCCTTCATCAAAGAATCAATTGGTCAAGGTGGATCATGGGAGAGGAGGTGTGCTTCGATACATAGCTTCTAATGCTTGTAACATGAAGGGGTCTTTGGTTGTCAAAGAGTGGATTTTCTCAGTTAATGCCAGGTCCAAGGAAGAAATGAATAGTTCATCTGGTAGTAGGATGACATCGGCATTATCATAGGTGGTATCTATTTCATCTTTGCAGGATAGAGCATCGACAGGGCCCATCTGTGTTCCAGGTAGATGGGTAAAAGACAGATCAAAGTCTTGGAGGAACATTTGCCATCTGGCATGACATTGGGATAACCTTTGGGGAGTGCAAAAATATGTAAGATTTTTGTGATCAGTGAGAATGTTTACGGGGTGTCATGCTCCTAATAGATGGTGTCGCCAGTCTTTCAGGGTGTATATTATGGCCAGTAGCTCCTGATCATAGATGTCATAATTCCTTTCGGTGGAGATAAGGGTGGCAGATTGATAGATACAGGGGTGTAATTCCCCATTTGCATCTTTCTGCATGAGGACTCTCCTTCAGTTGCTAAAAGAGATGCATCCATCATAATATGAAAGGGTTTGTTGAGATTGGGTTGGGCTAGAACTGGGGCAAAAGAGAAGATGCATTTCATTTCATTGAAGGCTTGTTGTTGGGATTCTCCCCAGTTCCAGTTGGTCATTTTGTGGGTGAGGAGATTTAAGGGGTTTACTTTCTGGGCAAAGTTGGGAATAAATCTTCAGTAGAAGTTGCACAATCCCAGGAAGGATCAAACAGCTTTTACAGAGGTTGGGGGAGACCATTCTTCAATCGCTTTTAATTTTCCCTTATCCATAGCAATAAGACCAGGTTAAACGGTGATTCCTAAGTAGTCCATGGAATCTTGGTCAAAGGTGCATTTCTGGAGTTTGCATCTCAACCCTAAAGTCCTCAACCATTCCAATACTTTCATTGTTCTTTCCTCATGTATTTTTGGCTTAGAGGAGTGAATAGCAAGATCATCCATATAGATGATGAGCCATCCTTCACCAATGTAGTCAGAAAAGATATTATTTATAAATGCCTAGAAGGTAGCTGGGGAGTTACACAGCCCAAAGAACATGACTGTTGGTTCAAACAGTCCAAATGGGGTGATAAATGCTGTTTTCCATCAATCTTCGGGGACTTTCTGCATGTTGTGATATCTCCATTGGATGTCTAATTTGGTAAAAATAGATGATTCTTCAATTTGTTTAGTGATGGTCTGGATGTTTGACAAGGAATAGGCATTTTTTATTGTATGATCATTAAGATATCGATAATCTTGGCAAGGTCTTAGCTTCCCATCCTTTTTATCCACAAAGAAAAAAGAAGCAGCTTGGAGGGATTGGGATGATTTTATTCTTCCATTTGCCAAGTTTTTGTCAACAAACTTTCTGCATGCCTCTCTTTCAGGCAGGGAGAGAGGATATGGTTTGGCTCGTCATGGGAGGTATCCATCTTTTAAGTGTATTGTGTGGTTATAGAATCATGATAGGGGGAGTACATTTGGGGAATTTTACTTGAATACATCTTTGAACTGTTGGTAGTGCTTTGGTAGAATTTTCTTTTCTTTTTCTTTGTTCATTTCAATTTTGGTGGATAGGGTAGTTTTCATGACATATTTTTCTTTAATGTTGTAATGGGTTTGATAGTTGTGAAGAATTTCTAAATCAGGATCTTTTCATAAGTATCTGATTAGATATCTTCTTTTATCTTCTTCAATAAGATTTAGTCTATGAGGGATGACTTGTTCCATTCTGATGGTTACCATTCCCATGGTCCAGTCTATTTCTGGGTTCTGTGTCCGAAGCCAGTTCATCGTGAAAATGATGTTTTCCTTGCTAGCAGGGAGTAGGTGGAATTTCTGAGTTCTTTGATGATTTCCAATAAGAAAGGAAATGATGGTTTGATATCTTATAAGGCCTGCTTGATTAGAGGTTTCATCTACATTGATAGCTCGGATTGGTCTGGGAATTCATTCGAAAGGAAGTTTGTTTCAGTGAGCAAAGTTAAGATTTATGAATGATCCAGTGACTCCACAGTCAATTAGTGCAGTTGTTTCAGCTTGTTGACCTTTGCTGTGTTCAAGTGATATTGGAATGAGGATTGATTTTTGATCACTAGATACTAGTACAGAGGTCATCTGAGGGAGGCACTTAGCTGCTTTGTATCCCCTTTTTAAAAATCCATGTAGCTGGGGTCTTTCATTTCTACCCTGGCTATTGTTTCATCATTGCTTTCTTTAGTAAATTATTCTTTCAGAACTCACAACATTTCTTTTTGTTCCACCTTCTTTGAGATTTCAAGTTTCTTTATGTATTCCTCCATTTCATTAGCTTCTTTAGTGATCACTTCTCTTAACCTGGCAGGGTTTCTAAGGGAACAGGGTGGTGGAGCTTTGTTTTGAGGATGGTTCCTGGTAGAATACCCTACTTTGTGGCAGATGAAGCATCTATTTTCTCTGATATGTCGGACTCATTCCTCTGATGATAGCATTCTTCTTCCTAGGCTGGTCTGGACTGCATCTACATCCATTGCATCAGACCTCTGGTTTTCTCTGTAGTTGTATCCAGATCAGATATCCTTAATCTGATCTTGTTGTTGAGCAAAGGCAGAGGCTTTGTCAATCTAATCTTTGATTGTTTCAGGCTCTTTTTTCATTCCGATGATTTGTTCAGTAATGTGTCATATCTCAAATTCTCGCTAAGTCCCCTCTGCTCCTCTGTGTATATCATCTCCATTCTTCCACTCCATATGTCCTCTGCTACTCATGTCCGCTTTACTTCTTGCATTCATGTACATTATGTTACATTTCCCTTTGTTCTCTTCATAGTTAGTCTCCATTCCATCACTGTGGTGCTCAGGGTAAGGCGCACAGCTCCGGCTGTGCAACTGACTGGCACAGCAGCGGTACTCTGTTTCCTCCATCGCTCTAACCCTGACTTTACTACATTCAGACTTTGACCTCCGTATATAAACCTGCTGTAATATGTCTTAGCCCCTCAGTTTGAATATCAACTTAGTTCCGTCCTCTGTTCTCTCCTCCGTCATTGAGCTCATCAATGAGTTCTCTCACTTGAGTCTTGATGACTCTCCTCTGACCTCTGGTCACTTCGTACCTTCGCTCTGCTTCCCTCGTAAATTAGGGACAACAGAACTGGACAAGGATGCACCACATAAGGTGAAGCCAAAGTTCCTACCCCCTTCGACCAACTCCGGCGCTCTGAAGTTTGCTGCCCAGTCCCCGATAGACCCATACTTAACAGTATATTCGAACTCATGCTTGTCTGAGTTCTCATCCCTTCCCTCCAACAATCAACAATCACCCATGGCCACATATACCATGCAAACACGATCCTGATCATGGATGCACCAGGCCTCTGACAACAAGCGCACTTCGGCCACTCCCCCACTATATCATCCATTATCGTTTTTTGCCAGTTCATGTTGTGGACCAGCTGTTGTTGACGAGTTCCACAGTTTCTCCACCCATCAGATTTTCACTTCCACATTGCAGGCACCATGTCAACTGAGGTCCCCAACCCCAGGCGCTCGCATCGAAGAAGTCATTGACAAAGGTGAAGAAACAGACAGCTCCCACACCAAACAGCCCCTATCTAACAGGTTCAACACACCACAGCATTGTTGTCCTCCTCTACATGATGACAAACTGTCAGACCACGATTCCAATGGGTTTAACCTGGACGAACTCAACCTGCCAGATGATGATGATGATGACTATCCCACCGGTGGTCCCCCAGGACCTGGTGATGACCCTGACCCTGGCGGCAGACACAACAGTGATGAAGATGAAGACGAAAATGTTCCAATCCTGCAGGATGTGCTCACCAATTTGGCTGACACCATCTGTGGACTGTCGCGTGCCAATCGCCGTCCCACCGAGTCTGGAAGCCAGTGGACCAAGGTTCGTGAGCCTGACCAGTTTGACGGCATGGAGCCTCAGAAACTCCGTATGTTCCTGATTCAGTGCGAGCTGAACTTTCAAGACCAGCCTAGGGCCTTTAGCATGGACCGCGCCAAAGTCACATTTGCACAGTCTTACCTCAAGGGCATGGCCCTAGAATGGTTTGAACCTGACCTCCTCAACTTGGAGGACCCTCAATTCTGTCCTCGCTGGATGGGTTATTACAGGGACTTCGTGCTCGAGTTGCAGACCAATTTCGGTCCTCATGACCCCATCAGAGATGCCGAGCACCAGCTCAACAATCTTGCAATGAAGGACACACAGTGTATCAACAAGTACGTTATGGAGTTCGATAGAATAGCTTTACAAGTCCACGGCTACGGAGAAGGTGCTCTCTATCACCATTTCTACAATGGCCTCCCGGACAGAATCAAGAATGAAATCTCCCACGTCGGCAAGCCCACAATGCTTGCTGCACTCCATCATCTCATGCAATCAATCGACGCACATTACTGGGAGCATAAGTCCAAGATTAACTGTTAGCAAAAGCCATCCAGTAACAAATCCTCTGATGCCAAATCCAATACCAAAGTCCAACAACAAATCTGGCAGCTCAAAGAGCAACAGCTCCAAGGGCAAGTCTGCCACCACTATCCCCGCTCCTGGTACCTCTGGTACCTCCAACTCTCCTCCTAAGCCTGACCTCTCTTTGAAGCTTGGCAAAGACAGCAAGCTGACTGCTGCCGAATGCAAATGCCACTTTGACAACAAGCTATACATGTTCTGTGGTCAAGGCGGCCACATCACTAAGGATTGCCCATGATCAACATCAAAGGCATTCAAAGTGTGCACTGCCAAGACAACTCCAGAAGCTAAACCAGAAGCCTTCTCTGAGGCAAAAAAAATAGAGCGTGACCTCTGTGGCTCCGCACAGCTGGATAGTCACATTGACTCCAAATGTGCAACCAAGGAGCTCCATCTCAACGTGTCCACTCTCTCCAATCCCTGATCTCTTATGCCCTCCATTTCTCTTGTATCATATGATTTCCATCCTTTCCCTGTGTTAGTAGACTCTGGCTCCTCTGACTATTTCATAGACACCGCTTTTGTAAATAAGAACAATCTTTCCACCTACACTGTCCCTCTGCTTATGCTCCATCTCTTCGATGGCATATCAAATTCCACCATCACTCAAGCTATCGACCTCTCTGTCCTCTTCAAAACCAGTGATATCACTCCGATAACGTTCTATGTCACCCCACTGGATGGCTCCTGCGCTTTGATCCTTGGACACAACTGGCTTACCTGCTACAATCTGTTGATTGACTAGGTCACAAGCAGTATTTCTTTCCATTCTACTCCACAGCCCAGTCCTGCACTTCCAAGCTCGCCCCCGACTCCTAAGGCATCTCTGCCTCCAGTTGTCCCCTCTTCAGATCTGCTGCATTTCTCTGACCACAAGGCTCCACCCATCGCTTTCATCAATGCTCCCGCATTCGCACTGGCCTGTTGCCTACAAGGTTTCATGCAGTTCAGCATGCACATTCGACCAAGAGAAGGTGATCTCTGCACCACAGCTACTGAACCTCCCAAACAGATTAATCTCTCTGATGTTCCATTGGAATATCATGAGTTCTCTGATGTGTTTAGCAAATGATAGGCAGATTCTCTGCCCCCTCACTGCGAACATGATCTCAAGATCGATCTTGAAGAAGATACCTCTCCTCTGCTTGGCACCACCTACTCTCTCTCCTCTTCCAAACTTGAGTCTCTCCGTGCCTTCCTAGACGAGCATCTCTCCATAGGATGTATTCAACCCACCTCCTCTGCACATGCTGCTCCAGTCCTCTTCATTCACAAGAAGGATGGTTCCCTCTGTCTTTGAGTCGACTTTCGGGGACTCAACAAGATCACCAAGAAAGACTGCTACCCACTTCCCTGCATTTCCAACCTCCTTGATGCCCCAAGCCATGCCAAGGTGTACTCCAAAATCAACCTCTGGCATGCATACCATCTGGTCCATATCACTGAGGGCGACGAATGGAAAACCACCTTCCACACGCGATATGGCTCCTACGAATGGCTTGTCATGCTGTTCAGTCTTATGAATGCCCTGGCAGCATTCCAGCAGTTTATTAACACTGTCTTTGCTGATCTTTTGGACATTAGCATCATTGTGTACCTCGATGACATTCTCATCTTCTCCGAAGACATGGCCTCCCATAAGGAGCATGTTAAGGAAGTTCTCCACTGTCTCCGCAAACATGGTCTTTACACAAAACCTGAGAAGTGTGAGTTCCATACGGACTCCATGGAATACCTAGGTTATCGGATGTCTTTGTCTGGCCTCACCATGTCCCCGGATAAGGTCCAGTCGATCCTCAACTGGCCTGAACCTCAGAAGGTCAAGGACGTCCAATCCTTCCTCGGATTTGCTAATTTCTATAGACAGTTTATCCACAACTACTTCAAAATCATTGTTCTGCTCACCTGCCTCATCCGTAAGGGTGTCCCTTGGCAATTCACGAATGCTTGCCACTCTGCTTTCCAGGTGCTGAAAGCTGCTTTCACTTCCGCTCCTATTCTTACACATTGGACTCCTGACGCTCTGATTATTGTAGAAACTGATGCCTCCGACTATGCTATCGCAGGCATTCTTTCCATGAAGTGCCCCAACGCAGAAGTCTGCCCCGTTGCCTACTACTCTCGGATGTTGACCTCTCCAGAGCTCAACTACAACACCCACAACAAGGAGTTGTTAGCTATCCATGAAGTGTTCCGCATCTGGCAGCATTACCTTGAAGGCTCCATGACTCCAGTTGATGTGGTCACCAACCATAAAAACATCGAGTACTTCACCACCACTAAACTCCTGACCCGCCGGCAAGCCCGCTGGTCAGAGTTCCTCTCCCAATTCAACATGATCGTCTGTTTCCACCCCAGCCAACTTGGTGCTAAATCCAATGCCCTCACTAGATGCTGGAATGTCTATCCCAAAGAGGGGAATAAGGACTATGCTCAAGTCAATCCACATAATTTCCGCCCCATTTTCACCCAAGAGCAACTCGCTGCATCCCTACAAGCTACATTATGTACCTTGCATTCCCCATCCTCTGCACAAGTATACTCTTCGACCTTGAGAAACTCCACAGTGATATCCTCTCCACCCTCCCATCCAACCCTCTTGCTGTGATCCACATGACCGGATCTTCTGACCCATCTTCTGACCCCATTTCCGACACTCCCTCCACTTCTCGCTGAACTGTAGACGCAGATGGTTACCTCCGTCTCGATGGCCACATGTATGTGCCTGACATTGATGACCTCCATCTCTGCGTTCTCCACTTCAAGCATGATCATCCCCTCTCTGGTCATTTCGGTCAAAACCGCACTCTGGAACTAATCCGCTGCGAATACACCTGGCCAGGCATCCGTACCTTTGTCAAAGAGTATGTATCCTCTTGTACAGCCTGTGCTCGCATGAAAGTTCTGAGGCTCAAGCCCTACAGGCTTCTTAAACAGCTCCCAATCCCTGAGAAGCCATGAATTCCATATCTATAGATTTCATTGAGCAACTCCCAGGCCCCTCCGGTCACACTGCCATCCTCATTGTCGTGGATCACCTATCCAAACAATGCATCTTCATCCCGACGGACGACAAGGTGACTTCCCCGGAGTTGGCCAAGCTATTCTTACTCCATGTGTTCTCGAAGCACAGAGTACCATCTCATATCACCTCTGACCAAGGTTCTGAGTTCATATCTCATTTCTTCCATTCTCTTGGCAAAGCACTTGATATTCGCCTTCACTCTACCTCTGGATACCACCCTGAGGATGATGGACAGACTGAGCAGATGAACCAGACACTGGAACAGTATCTCCGCGTTTATTGCAACTATCAGCAGGACAACTGGGCTAAACTCCTGCCCCTTGTGGAGTTCACCTACAACAATGCTCTGAATGCAACTACTGGCATCTCCCCGTTCTTCGCTAACAAGGGTTACCACCCCAACATCTCCATCCACCCCAAACATGACCTCACCTCCACCCATGCCAGAGAATACTTGGTCGACCTCAACTCTCTCCATGAATTCCTCTATGAAGAAATAGCCACAGCACAGAAGTGATACCAAGGACCTGCTGATGCAAAACGATCTCCGGCCCCTGACTTTAAAGTCAGAGATCTGGTCTTCATCAAAGCAAAGTATTTTAATTTGACTCGTCTGTCTAAAAAGCTCTCCGAGAAGAATTTAGGTCCATATCCAATCATTACGCAAGCTGGCACCGTCTCCTTCATGCTCTGCCTTCCCGACTCTATGAAATCTGTTCACCCGGTCTTCCATGTCTCGCAACTTGAACCTTCAGTCCCCAATAGTATCCCCAATCACATCCAACCTCCACCTTCTCTGGTTGAGGTAGATGGCGAACCCAAGTATGAGATCTCCGAGATTCTCGACTCCAAGATAGACCGTCAGCAAAAGACTTGCAAGATACTCTACCTAGTCCATTGATCTGGCTATGAAGGTACTGATGAAGAAACATCCTGGTTACTCACGACGGAATTAGATCATGCCTCAGAACTTGTTGCAGAGTTTCATCTCCAGTATCAAGATAAGCCTGGTCCCCATATACCTTGATTCCATTTTCCTCTGCTTACATAGATTTCTTTCTGTTTAGTAGTTCTGATGATATCTCCATATAAAACCTCCGCTATATTTCCTTTTTCTGTTTCACTTCATCTCATTTTCAATTGATCAAATCACATTAGAAAAAAGAAAAGATTATACAAAGAAAAACTACAAATACAATGTACTTAGGGCCTTACTGCCCGCCCATCTCCATGTCCTCTCCTTCGGTGTCTGCCTCATCTCTGGTGCCACTCTTCTCTGCCTTGATCCCTTTATCCTCTGTCTGGACCTCCACCTCTTCCTCTGACTCTTCTGACTCCATCACCTTCACCTGTGTTCCCTTGGACATGTGGTTCTTCATTTTCTGCTGCATCACTGACACTTTTCCTTCGTAACCCAGATTCCGGATGGCCTGCACTATGTTTTGCAGTTACATCCTCTGGTTTTCTTGGTTGTGGTGGTGATGTGCCACTTTCTCCTCCTGCTTCCTCATGTCTCAGCACTGGACCTGGACCAGGTCCCGGACGGCCTTGGTGACTTCCATCATCGCACTGGTGAGCTCCATCCATGGCCCATCCATGAGCCGCTCGTCCTCTATCTCCATCCTCACCTTCTTCTTTGACCCCATCGCCTCCGGGCCTGCTTTCTGCTTCCTCAGCACCAGCTTTTCCACAACTTCATCTTCATCAACTTCATCCATCAGCCGCTCACATCACTGCTTGATGCTGATGCATGCCACACATGATGATGCCTTCCTTCCCGGCGCCAGCACGCACTCAATGTTGAGGCGGCGGCACCAGTAGCATGCGTCCAGTGTGTGGTCGATCCATGGCTTGGCTGCCTTCTTCTTCCCCTTGCCCTTTTGGTGGGGCTTGGGCGGCCCGACTGGCAGCGTTTGCTCATCCTGTTGGGTGGTTAGCTCCCTTCTGCTACCCCGCATTGGCACACTCACCCCCGCATCCGTGTCTGTCGCCTCTGATGCCTTCTTCTTTGTGCACTGCTCCATCATGACCTTCTCTGCATGACACCTCATGGCTTCCTTCTCCTCGCATTTGCAACACTCAGCCTCTTCTACCTCATGCCATGCCTGCTCTTCCTCCTTCCAATGCTTTCGTGCCTCCTCTTCTGCCCGTTGGTGCTTCTCTTCCTTCTGCGCCTTCACGTGTTGTTGTTATTGTCATTGTCCTCTGCGAGACACGCGTCAGCCCATGTGCAGATGTCAGTGATGTCATTGAGAGTAGAAGACATGAGAAAGAAAGTTAGAGAGTCGAAGTGCGCAACCCCTGCCTTATATGGCCCCCATCAGCAATTTCCGACTCTGCTCCACAATCGCTTAGATGACGCTTTGCCGTCCACTCTGTGCACACCCTCATGTCACTTATCCATCCCATCACATTTTCACTTACCACACGGATGGACCTAGCTGTCACTTTGGCCTTCAGGGGTTCAGGCCTAAGAGGGGGATACTGTTATATTCCAAATTCTCGCTAAGTCCCCTCCACTCCTCTGTGTATATCATCTCCACTCTTCCACTCCATATGTCCTCTGCTACTCCATGTCCACTTTACTTCTTGCATTCATGTACATTATGTTACATTTCCCTTTGTTCTCTTCATAGTTAGTCTCCATTCCATCACTGCGGTGCTCAGAGTAAGGTGCACAGCTCCAGCTGTGTGACTGACCAGCACAGCAGCGGTACTCTGTTTCCTCCATTGCTCTGACCCTGACTTTACTACATTCAGACTTTGACCTCCATATATAAACCTGCTGTAATATGTCTTAGCCTCTCAGTTCAAATATCAACTTAGTTCCGTCCTCTGTTCTCTCCTCCATCATTAAGCTCGTCAACGAGTTCTCTTGCTTGAGTCTTGACGACTCTCCTCTGACCTCTGGTCACTCCGTACCTCCACTCCCCTCCCCTTGTAAATTAGGGACAATGGAACTGGACAAGGGCGCACCACATAAGGTGAAGCCAAAGTCCCTACCCCCTCTGACCAACTCCGGCACTCTGGAGTTTGCTGCCCAGTCCCCGACAGACCCATACTTAACAGTGATGGCAGGATCTAGTCCTCTCATATAGTCTTTGATCAAGGCTTTGTCATCTTTGATCTGGAATTTAGCCATTAGAAGACAGAAATCGGTGTTGTATCGATTGATGGAATCAAGTCCTCTTCCTTTCATTTTTATTATTTCAAGCCTCCTTTGAGCATCAGTGGAAGTTTCTTTGTCAGAAAAGGCAACAAGAAACTCAGTTTTGAAATCCTTCCATGTGAGCAAGTTGCACAGGATTTCTCCATTTTCAATTTTCTCATATGCTACTTCTGTGCAGGCTTTTCCTCTTTTCTTGAACATTCAGTTCAAGAAGATATAGATTTTTTTTGATGTCATCATACTTGGTAGCATTCATAGCAAAGTATGCATCCATCGCCCTGATTCAGTATTTGGCATTGGTAGGTTCCCCACTAAATTCATCCAGCAGTCTGGCTTTTAATTCTGACATATCCTCTTCTTGTTCTGGAAGGAGGATAGGTTTCTGGGTGGGGGTACTGCTTGCAGTGACAAGAAATGTCCTTTGTGGTGGTGGGGTGCTGAAGTGAGATTGATTCTGGTGAAGGGTTCTAGATATCCTCTCTAGCCTTCATTGTTCTTGTCGTTCTTCCCAAGTTTCTTCAGCCTTCTGGGGGGGCTGCTCTTCTCTTAGTCCATAAGAAATGTTGGGCAGTTTTGTTGGGGATTCCTTTGTATAGTAGCAAAAGAAATAAGAGAGCTAAATCTTTTGTTACATATGCACAATGTTTAGCCTCAATCTAGTATCTCCTTTAAGAGGCAAGACAAAGTCCTATAGAGGACCAATAAAGTTTGCTCTGCTGAGGCTCAATACTCAGACAGGAGAGACTAAACACTGTGTATAATTGCACAGATTTAGCTAGGGAGTACAAAGGAAGTAGCAACTAGTTATACATCCCCAAGTAGCCAATAGGAAGGGAGCAGAACTCCATAAACTAAAGGGGAAGAGACAACAAAACAATAGTAAGACAATACAGATGGCCCATGTGATACAAGGGTAAGATTGAGAAACAAGATCTCGGAAGAGTGAGATCAGGGGAGAGGGGTCCATAATGAAAAGTTAAAGACTAGAAAGGAAAGTCCTTGTCGGAAATAACTGGAATCATTATGGAATCATCTAATGTATAATCTGAGGGGAACATTGTCCATAGTGGGCCCTCAGGGAGGTATTTGTATAAGTCCACCAGACTTGTAACAATAGAATTACAAAGAAGCTGAAGTCACTATGAATGGATGCAATGGCATCAGACAATCATTGGTAATACAACTGTGGATGAGTCACACTAAGTATGTAAGCAGTAAATGAAATGATTAAGGAAAAGAAAGACCCAAGTGGGGCTCAAACAGTAAGGGTCTAAGTTCTTTGGTATACATGATAAGTAAAGGTGAGGAAAAGAAAAGAGGGGTCCAACAAATTATAACATATGTAACTCTTTGAAAACAAAATCTTTATCCTGTAATTCTGTGAAACTCTTGACCCACTTCATAGTGCATGCATGCCAAGCATTTGTAGCTTATAGATGTCATAATGCATAGTGGTGGACAGGAATCAATGCTATGCACTACAGGATATTCCTCCTCTAAGATCCAAAAGGAGTAGAGGCTGTTGAATCTACTTCCATGATAACATCTGCTGCTTCGACAGAATTAGGATCTCTGGACAGACTTGTAACTTTATGGGCAAAGAAAGCAAGCTCCTGCCTGAAAATATAAGCCTAAATCAAACAATCACATAGATCACTTTTACAACACCATTTATGCTCCTTTAACTTTTCCAGCATGACAATGAGGTCATCTTGCTCCTGAAAGTTCAATTCACCACCAGGGAGGGTAGTGGCATAAGCTTGGGCTTGTGTCAATGTGCCCTTTAAGTTGTTTGTCTGCTGGCTGCCTCAGCAATGGCAACCGTACATTCAAGTTATTTACATACTGCCTGCAAAAGAGTTTGCTTTGCTTGTGGGGTGACAACTCCTTCGGCACTCTGTGAATGTTGCAGCACAGTTATCAAGTTCGGGATGATGGTGCAAAAAGGTCGTGAAGTTGTAACAGGAGTATTATTAGGATTTTCCATGGCTGGGCGGTGTAGAATTGCTGCCAGTACTGTGAGTGACAAGCAGCGCCTGCGGCTGTGTCGTCGTTATCCTTGTTCCATAACACCTCACCGCCGCAGTAGACAGTCACGATGTCGAGTCAATCGAACCTGGACGTAAGCAGTTCCATTTTTCAATCACCAATTATCTCAACGATCTCGTCAGAAAGCTATCGAAATTGTCCAGCGTGCCATTGACGAAGATGTCAAGCAGAACTATGCGGAATCGTACAAGCAATACATGAACTCTCTTGACTATTTCATGCTAGCCCAGAAATGTACGTCGACGCGTCGGTCGGCCTTCCTGCTCCCTCATCGTTTCCGCAGACGAAAAGAACGAGAAATCCAAACTTTTGATTCGAGGCAAGATCGAAGAATACCTGACGCGCGCGGAGACGTTGAAGAAACACATCCAAACGCAAGAGGACAAAAGATCGCGCAAGGCCGTCAGCGCAAACGGTTCTGCAAGTACAGTCGGTGGCAAGGGCAAGGAGGGCGGTGACGACGATCAGGATCCCGAGTTGAAGAAGCTCCGAGCGGGTCTCTCTAGCGCGATCCTCTCAGAGAAACCCAACGTCAAATGGGACGACGTCGCCGGCCTCGAAGGTGCCAAGGCCTCTTTGAAGGAAGCCGTCATTCTTCCTATCAAGTTTCCCCACCTGTTCACTGGGAAGCGCACACCGTGGAAAGGCATTCTCTTGTATGGCCCACCGGGAACGGGCAAGTCGTATCTCGCGAAAGCCGTCGCGACAGAAGCCAAGAGCACGTTCTTCAGCGTGAGCTCGAGCGATCTCGTCAGCAAGTGGCAAGGAGATTCTGAAAGGCAAGTCGAATCTGAACGCCCTCTTCGTTCCTCTCTGACCCTCTTTAACCCTCTTAGACTCGTCAAAAACTTGTTCGAGATGGCACGCGAAAACAAACCGGCCATTATCTTCATCGATGAAGTCGATTCACTCGCCGGTACACGCAACGAGTCTGAATCGGAGGGATCGAGACGCATAAAGACCGAGTTCCTAGTTCAAATGAACGGTGTAGGTCACGACGACACCGGCGTCCTCGTGCTTGGCGCCACGAATATACCGTGGCAGCTAGACCCTGCCATTAAGCGCCGTTTCGAGAAGCGAATATACATTCCACTCCCTGGTCTCGAGGCGCGCAAGCGCATGTTTGAAATTCATATTGGCTCGACGCCATGTCAACTAGAGGCACGAGACTATCGTACCCTGGCAGAACACACGGAAGGGTAATGTCTTCTTCGTTTGGCCCCCTCTGTAGGAGTAGCTCAATCTGTGCTCCAGGTTCTCTGGTTCTGATATCTCGATACTAGTCCGCGATGCACTGATGCAACCGGTGCGCAAGGTCATATCAGCTACCCACTTCAAATCTGCACCCCCGTCATCCACACCGGCCAAAGTCAAGTGGACGCCCTGCTCGCCCGGTGATCCGGATTCTGTAGAGAAATCATGGACCGATATAGAATCAGACGAACTAGTCGAACCACCACTGAAGCTTCAAGATTTTGTCAAAAGTCTAGAAAGCACCCGACCGACCGTAACAGAGGCGGACATCAAGCGGCACGAGGAATGGACAAAAGAAAGCGGTGAGCACGATGGCCTCCATCTTGTCGTATGGCTCATCCTTCAAAAATAGGCAATGATGGCGCATGACCCAGACCACCGTTTTGTGTCATTGTGTATGATTTTTTCATAATCTATACCGTTGTTTTACTTCTTTTGGGAATACCATTGTTCGTGCGTCACGTTCTTGCTATTCAATTCCACACTGGAACAAGGGATGGTAATATTTATTTATTGACCGACTATGATAGGCATGCAATTGGAAAACAAACGCCGTTGTAGGATAACAGTTCTAGAGTCGACTAAAGCAGATGACATTGGGCATCCACCACGAATCATGACGCGTTCAGCTGAGTATGTGCCTGCTGCATGGCATGCGCATGCACATGCGTCGGCTTATCGACCACATGGCATACTTGAATATCTTGTATCCATGGATGCTCCACAACTTGCTCGATGGGGATCCGATGCGATGGATCTGGTTCTAGCATCCTGCGAATTAGGCTCCTACAGGCTCGGGGGCTCAAGTTATTGATGGTAGGTGGGTAAACAGGATCTTTCTCCTTCTCCTTGATAGGATTTGCGCATGCTGTAGCGTAAGCAGCATAAAGGTTGTCGGTTATCTGGGCGACACGCCAGGGCATCTCTGAGAAATGCAAGCAATAGTAGACGACAGCACAAGCCCAAATATCGACGAGCCGGGCATCGTAGGCTATGAGTCAAGCCTAAATCAGGCTACCTCTCGAAGGAGAGCAGCTAGCTGCTTACGTTTGCTTATGAATTGCTCCGGGGCGATGTAGGGTTCACTACCGCAAAGACCAGTCGACATGTGGACTGTCTTCTCCCAAGGCAGACGATATACCGTTGATGCGCCGTAGTCCCCAATCTAGAGCAGAAGTGAAAAGCACGTTGTACACATATCACGACCACGAACCTTGAGATGACCTTTGGTGTCGAAGAATAAATTTTCTGGTTTGATGTCGCGGTGAGCTACACCTTGGCTATGTAGATAGGACACGCCGGTAAGGATCTGCTTAAAGCAACATTCCACCTCGCTGGGTGACATGCCACCCTTCTTGATGGCAGCATAGAGATCACCCCCTGGACAAAATTCCATCACCTCGCACCAATGTTGGCTCTCATCCTGAACGAGATCGACGGTCTCTACTATGTTGACGTGGTGCAGGGTGGAGGAAATGCAGAATTCCGCGGTTAGCTTCTTGACGTATTCTTTCTCTGATTCATTCTTGCGCCTTTTACGAAATTCCTTGAGAGGGGGTTGAGGGGATGGGAAACAAGGGGATAAACGATTTTTCCTACCTTGACAGCGTAGAGTTTTTCTTCGGATCGATCCCATTTGTGAGCAAGTCGGACGACAGAGGTAGCGCCTTTGCCGATTGCGACCTTTTGGCAAACGCCGTACTTCTGTGCGAGACTTGCAGTACTGTCCCCGGCGACGGATCTCCGCTCGCCGTCCGAATCGGACTTTCTACTACTGCCAGTAGACCTGGCTGAGGACTTGCGGGTGAGCTTCGGGGCGGAAGAGATGAGGTCCTTGATACCAAATTTGGTGCCGCCGTCGGAGGGTGTTGTGGAGGGTGCGCGGGGACGTAACTTTGGTTTGGGTGACGATGTGGCGTTGGACGGTGGTGGCTCGGGAGTGAACGACTTGCCAACGACACCGGCGGACATGCTTGGGGCGCGACTAGGTGCCTGGCTTGGTGGACGTGTGGAAGGGCGACTACCGCTGTCGCATTCTGACGGGGACGGTGGATTATCTATCGAATCTGGACGGGCCATTGGGAGAAGGGATGACGAGAGGGCGGCTGAGATATGGACACCCGGAGACAAAAAGAAAAAAGAAAGTAAAAGTGAAAAAAAAATCAAAAGTTAGACAGACATGATGCAGGAAGATATCAAAACGGGTGCTGCGATGTGACGAAGAACTTGGATGATGCGGGGAAAGAAACAGAACAATATTCAAATAGTAACTCCGGAGCGCTGTACGGAATGACTAAGCGGCCGTCACGCGTCATGTGTGTGAGGTTAACGAAACCAGCAGGGACGTCCATTACAGCATGGCCCAGGGCGGGCGCGCGGTGGTTGAGTCTCGCTACTCTATACTTATCCATCGAGATTGATTGTGTGACTTTGACAGATCGCTGCGTCGACCCACAACAGACTTCCAAGCCACACTAACCAGTCTGCGGGTCTTTATGGTATAGCTCGCCTTCTTTTGCGGATCACGAACCTGACAAATGAATCAACACGCCGCCACCGTGGAGCCCGTCGCTATCGACGAGTTATAAAATTACACCGACGAATCGCAAATTAGCCTTCTCGACAGCACAAAGGCGCGTGTGATCAAAACCACCGAACACCGTGGGCAATAATTACCTCAGCACAACACCGCCTCACAACTGTACAGTTTTACTCGGTGGCTTGATTACGTAACAAGCCACAACCCTATGCCGGTCTGACTCTTGCTGGACATCCCCCACCGACACCCTCAAGATCAAGGTAACTTTTGTCGCGCTCCCTTGTCGCCCCGCTCACTATTTTCCCAGAAATCGCCATGGTCAACCTACGCTCTCAAAAGCGGCTCGCCGCAGCCGTCGCCGGTGTCGGCAAGCGCAAAATCTGGCTTGATCCTGCCGAACAGGCTGAGATCGCCAACGCCAACTCTCGCTCCCATGTAAAGAAACTCATCAAAGAGGGTCGCGTCATCGTCAAGCCCACCATTATTCACTCCCGTGCTCGCACACGCGACCTCCTTGCCGCAAAGCGCAAAGGTCGTCACACCGGTCCCGGTAAACGAAAGGGTACTGCCGAGGCTCGTCTGCCAACCAAGGTCCAATGGATACGGAGACAGCGGGTCTTGAGGCGGCTGCTGAGAAAGTACAGAGAGGCTGGCAAGATTGATAAACACCTGTGCGTCTGTCTCCTCTCCAAGACGCACGCCTCGGATCTCACGCACCGCCTACTTCCCCAGCTACCATTCCCTTTACCAGAAATCAAAGGGTAATGTGTTCAAGAATAAGCGTGTCCTCATGGAGTACATCCATAAAGCCAAGGCCGAGAAGAACCGCACAAAAGTCCTCACGGACCAGATGGAAGCTCGTCGTGCCAAGAACAAGGTTTGTTTTCATCATCACATTTCATCATTTCGGCTAACCATTTTCTCCCAAGGCTATTCGGGAACGTCGTGCAGAACGTATGGCACAGAAGCGTCAGGAAATTCTTGCCGTGGAACAGGAGGCAGCTCAGGAATGAATGATATCTTCCTTCTGTTGTACCTTTTATGTCATGCATCTCACGTTTTACGGTTATCATACAACATGCATACATGTTCTGTTCCAATTCTTTCCTTCCGAAAACACTCAAACACATGATTTGAGTTCACAATAGGACATGCGCTAGGCTCATACACATCTCTTTGACCCGTCTCTCCTTCGCAACAGCGTCTACCATCTCTCGCGTGATACCAATTTGCTCTCCTGAGCCATCGCTATCCAGATGTACATGTGAAAGAAGCCCACATTCGTTCAGAGCAAATGCAGCATCCTCAACCCGTAGATTAGTGGCAAGCGCAATTTCAGCAAGTGTGCATTGAACTACGACGTGGGACGTTGCACTCCCGTCAGGATTTGAAACCGTTTCGATGCGTCGGAGCGCGCTGATCGCTTCTGTCGACAACATGAGGATTGTGGACGCAAGAGGAACAAATGGATGCAGACCATCAAAATGACTGGGCGTTGTTCCGACGTCCACAATCTCACCGTCCCATCCTTTCGGTCGCTTTCTGCGAATTGTATTTTCCTCGTTTGATTGAAGTTGCGAAATATCGGCCACCCATTGGTCTGTAGTCACTTGTTCATACTCGGGCGGTAATACTGTTAGCAAACGTCTGGCACCATTAATCAGGGAATGAAATCTTGCAAATAGCTGCGAAATACTCACTGGAAGAAACGTATAAGGGTTGAAACCCAATATGTGAGATAACTGCGAAGCCCTAAGTCAGACAGGGGTCGTTCTGGGGTGCCGACCCTTCCGGTTCTACGGGATAATTCATAGCCTAATGGTCTTCAAAAACCGGAAACAATGGGGGAATGGAAATCCACTTACTGAATTCTATCATGAGCATTCCATACCCTTTGCGCTGATATGGAGGCAAGACAATTATGCACGCGAGATTGTAGTCGTCGTAAGAGTATTTCTCCTAGCATTTGTTAGCTGAGGTACGAGTGGACCATTCATCGAAAAGTGGTAACCTTGGAGAAAAACCCTAATATGTGGTCACGTTGCGAATCCGCATCCGTCAGGATATAAAAGAAGACTGAAACCATTGAGACAATGTACGAGAAAGAACCAATCATATTCTTACAGTTATCGCAATCAAAGAATAAAGTCTTCACATCGATGAAAAGCTTCCCAAAAAGTGATAGATTCTGGCAATAGAGCTATATAAAAAACATGAGGTAAACGCAAGTGATGACCGAAAATTTGGGTCCGCTCACTTTTTCCTTGGCTCCGTCCACCTCCCAGATAGTGTGTGCGCCTCGCTGGTAAACTTTTCTCCCAGGCGGATGTCTCCGGTCACATTTTTTCTAGACGCATCAACTTCGTACAGGTCAGAAAATAGAAACGGGGTGTGCTCACAGCATGCAGTTCCCACACTGACCCCTCTGCCATGTACTTGAAACATCGTTCGCAGACCCATAAAATAGACACTTCACCGGCCGAGCTAGGTCGTGCGAGGCCACCAGAGAGAAGGTCTGAAGTACGACCGTGCGAGCGCCTATTGAGGCTGGGCGTCTTAAGAAGTGGAGTAGATGATCTACCTTGGGGGGTATTGTTCTCCTCCGCTTCCGAGTCCATTAACGGATACGGAGAGAAGTACCTGCGGGCGAAGCATGTCAGCAGAACATCATTTCGGACATATGGACACGCACCAAGTTTTGATCTGCCACTGACCAAAGTTGACCTTGTCAAAGTTTCTCTGTGCAGTCATCCGTTTGAAGTGTTGGACTTCAAAGTCTTCCTCTGCTGACATGGTGTCTTGGAATGGCGTGGTGGTTAATGCATCTACCGGTTGAGGTATCGTCTCCAACGAGCTTGCACGTGTAGAACTAGTTGGTGACCCAGGGCGGCTCGTGGATCCATCCCTTTTTCGTTTCCCGTTGGTCGTTCCGGACGGCAGAGCGTCAGAATTGGGTTCCACGCGGTGCAGCTCAGACTCGGGTATCCACTCATCTAGTCGTTTGTCAGAGCCTTCGTAGTGGACATAGACCTGGTCGTCGGAACTACGATGTTGGAGAACTTTGACGAACTCTGTTGCGAACATAATGGTGAATTCTACCCGGTGGCTTGAACAATGACGACGCACGATCAATGCCGTTCTTTCTCACCAAGAAAGCCTCGCTGTCTGCCTCTGAGTGCATTGTTTCAGCACGTTGGAACCGCAAGCAGTGGTAACTCGTGAAGGCTGAAAGAATGGTTGCGGCAGCCTACTAGCAAACCGGCCCTACGTAGCGGTAAGTTCAAAGTTGTCATTTGTACGATGTCTGAGTTTATTTTGCATGCTCGATCCCAATTCTTTTGTCGTTGTCACACTGAAAGCCCGTCTGGGTCTGAGTTCCCAGGTATCTCTAGGTTGCGACCCACGTCCATCCGCTTCAAGTTCACAGGTGTGTATTTACCTGACGCTACTACTAAGTATTCCGAGGGACTCCGAGAGAATTCCCTAATGCTGACCCTTGTATGACAGGTGCGCAGCCTGTACATATGGCTTCCAAAACGTGGCAGTGTTTTCTGGATTTCCCTGCTCGAGTATACAAATGTCACAACCTCCGCCGGCGGCGGTAACAGGCTGCGCACCTTTCTCGCCTCTTCCATCATCAAGTACCTTTGCTCACTCGCGACTGTTGTGTACTTATAGTGGCATTTGCTCCCGATCCGTGCGCTTTTCTCCAATCTCCCTCGACAACCGTTGCTACTCGAATCGGATAAGCCACCACAATTCCGTAGTAAATTATGATTCCCATCATTATCGGCGGTTAGCTCTCAATAGTCTGATGTCAAAAGTCTTCTAAATTTACCACAGCGTTGGCGGCTCTCTTCCTTTTATTATGTGGCTTGCTTCGTTGGCGACGACGGGCGGGTAATGGGGCAACGCCCCCGCCTCAGGCCTTCGATGGGACAGGAAGATCGTCTGTTAATGTACGAAAACCATGTGGATCAGGTGCACCGATGTCGTATGGTTATCATGCACCCTATCAAGCTGCTCCACCTCCCCCGCCCTTCGCGCAGGCACCTCGATGTCCTCCTCGCGGATATGGTTCTTCCCGAAGACATTCGCGGTTGCAGAGGGCGTCATATCCGACTATTCGCTACACGCCAGAGCTGAACGTACAAGCATCTCCCCCGTTGAGAAGTGCGCCCTCGGGTCCTCTATCACGACCCATTTCGTTGTTTGAGGACGAAGCTATCATAACGCCACTTTCTCCCCCGTCTTCCCCACCTCCGCACCCGTCTTCCCAGCCCCCGCAACCGCCCCCGTCCGCATCTCCCCCACCTGCATCGCCACTCCTCACACGGCCGCATGACACAGAACAGCCTCGCCCTACTTCCCCTCCCGTAACTCGAAACCCTTTCATCACAAACTCACCACCGTCCACCCCCACGTCTCGGAACCCTTTTATCGCGATTCATTCGCCAACATACCCGCCACCACCCCACTCGCCCAGCGGCGTACCAGTTCTCAGTGTGTCACGTCCACTGGCGGCTATGAATACCGGTGCCTCGAGCAACATTGTCGACGAACCCCCTCCTGCTTACACTCCCGTTTGATCTTTACTCTTTTCCCAGTATTGTCTGCCATGTTGTCCTGGAAGATTTCGTTTTCGTTCAGCGAGAGGACATTCAGCTATTGACGGTTATGTATGAATTATAGGAGAATAACATCATGCGCCTTATCCCTCACGTTTGGCATGCTGAGTTTCAGACGCCGATGACGGTCGCTTTTAGGTAGGTCCTCGATTGGATAGATGACGTTGGTTCCGAGACAAGACAAGTTCGAGGGCGGAAATGACGTTATTGATGGACGAACTCTCTCTGGCAGATGCCACGCACACTACTCGAAGGGATTCGAGCTTCCAGATTTTGGGCAAGGAACAAGGGACAAGAAAGCTATTGGTCCAACAGGCGGCAAACGCCATTGTCCGCGTAAATAGCGCTCGTCGTGTCCGTGTTGCCCGAGGCTGTGGGTGTAGCTTGCGTCCTGTCCTCGCGCAGTCTTCCATCAGTGGTAGGGCCTCGTGTCGTCTTGCAAGCGGTTCTAATGTGACTCGTGGGCGCATTCCTCGCGCCAGGTCTCCTCGTACGATCGTAGTCCGGTCACCACGGCTTTGGATCAGGTCGTCGCATCCCACCTATACTTACATGGAAGACTCGCTAGCCAATGTCGGAAAGATGCGAAACTTTGACCTTGTCCTTATCTGCGAGATCTTGATCTTCGGGCTCGCTGTCAGATATGCAGCGTATGTGTGACGTACGAGCGTCTTTTGAAGACCTCTCACTCGCCCTCAGGGTCCCTACGGGCATATCCGGCGCGTCACTGCAGGGAAAGACGGCAGACTTACCCCGCTGTGGTCAAGGTTTTTAGCTTGTGTAAACGAATAATGGTCTTCGCAGTGGCCAGGGCAAAGATACGTTGCGTATGTATGGTCGGCCTATGATTCAGACAGCTCGCTCTTAACAGATCGTCGAGTGTGCCCAATCTCAGGCTGCGAGGCAGTCACTCGCGACCCGCGTAGGCATAGCATGCGCCAAGGCAGCATGGAGTTCGTGCGGCATGTTTAGGCCACCGCAGCGTGTCATGGTCATCAAAAAGCAACGCAGAACTCCGAAACCAATGTATATGCTCAGCTCAGGAATAAGATAGCTTATTTACACCCACACAGCCATGCATAACACGGTGACGGGTTCACACCGCCAGTAAGTCATGTCAATTGATAAGGATAAGTATCGACATCTTTCCTGGTGAGTGACGTTGGTTACATATAACTCGAACAAACGGAGGAAGATGCCGCTACTATCAGAACGCTTTTATCCGAAAATCCAGTTTAGGAGCAATGGCGTAGGCCTGTAAGCATCGGGAAGAAGCTCTGATCCAAGCAAACCTGTCCTTGCCCACAAGTCCACGACGAATTGTCCCCACAAGAGGAGCCAAAGACACATCCATAGCCACCCAATGAACCCGTCGACCTGCCTCTTGGTGCTCCGCTTCCAAGCCTGTTCCATGACTATCCCAACGCCTTGCATGAGGAAGAACCCTACCACCGCAAATGTATCTGAGCCGCGACCCATTCCCCTTATGCCGATGTCGTGCAGAATGCCTGAAATAGCGAATACACCCATGATAGCCCCGATTTGCCCAAAATATTTTCCAGTGAGTTTACCCCCCAATGCCATGAAATATTCCCGAAACAGCTGATGCCACCGTCGTCCCCATAGACTAGACAGCGAGGTTGCCACCCAAGGAGCATCGAAAAGCGGAGGCCACTGCGAAGGGAATTGCCAGAACAGGATCGTGTACAAAGTCGCATGCAATTGGTAAACCGCCTCGATGACGATGTACGCGCTGCTCGCCGAAAGGAACGTGATGTAAAACGATTTCATGTACCGTTCCGGAGGAGCCAACGACAGGTCAAAGATAGTACCGCCATTTGATGTTCCAAAAGTGCCGGGTCCCAAGGAGCGAATGTATGCAGACAAGGCGTCAAATACCAGGAACCAGAAGACGAATCGACCAAGTGAAAGAAAGAAAAACACTAGTCGAGATTCCACTTGAAAATAGGGTGTTGGCACTGGTATCTTTTGAGGCCCATCCCATCCGATGCATCTAAGGTTCGCGATGAGATCCCAGGCATTCCACATTGCGGAATAGATCGAGATGCTAAGCTTGGTGGGTGTATGATCATTGGCTGCGCCATTCATATGCCTGCTAACTGGGATTCTAGTGTAACATCGCGGCGCAAATGCCCATGCCGTGCTTCGCATTGCGATAGTGAACATGCTTAGCTGGATCGCAGAGTTTGAGATGATGTGATGTCGCTATAAATATGTTTAACACTAACCGCTAATCCCTGGTTGAAATACGCGTAACCTGGATGATTGAACGAAAAATCCATGGTCATGTTGGTGCGTAGTGTCATCCAAAACACTATGGGAAGGAAAGAGAGCCGGTAGAGACGCGTGTGAGGTAATTGGACCAGGATAGCCATGACATAGATGCTGAGCAAAGCCGGTACAAACGTCGTGGCGAAGGTATATGGCGTGACGATCGCCCGCTCATACACAAGCGCGTTTTGAAGGACGTCTGGCAACCTCCTGTGGAAGATCAGACGATTGAGCTCGAGCAGCTGGTAAAAAAAGAGAATAATAACCAAATCATGAGAATAACAAGTTAACGGGCTGTTGAACTGTGGTGCGAGCGATGTGGTAAACGACAATGGCGACGCCTTCGAAGCCGAATAGTAGTAGTATGACGTATCACTTGTTTGAGTATTCCGGCCCCGCGCGGTGCGGCGCCGCCGGAGTAACCGGCCCTTTTGGACGACGCACAATAATATAGTTTTGGAATATGAACATCCGATGTCCAGAGGTGACGAATCACCACTTTAAATACGGTACCTTTCGTCCCATATCGCGCTGGTTTATACTCGTGATCGAAACTCGACCAACAAATTTTTAAATCTCGGAGTCAGAAGGAAAAGTTCAAATTTCGGAGTTGTCCGACTCGGCGCCTGTCGATGGAATTTTCCCGGAAGTCTTATCGCTGGTCCAAGTTCGAAACTGCACCGTCGTGGTACGCTCCTCAGGGCCTCAAGCGTCGTGCAACGATGAGTGAATGGGTCACGAGCTCGTCTGCGATTGGTTGGCAAGGCAGAAGAATTTCAAAGACTTTTGTCTGTGTTTTATTACCTGCTGTCATCGTCACACTCTACTCTGTCTATAGAGCTCTTACACGGGGTCGAGCTGAAGTATTGAATGGAAAGAAAGGGAGTGATGATATCGAACCAACACAAAGGACCGATCCAAACAAAGACCGCGAACAGGGAGGTATGTTGGATGTGGCATGGAAGAGCTGAGGAGCTAACAGTGATCGATATGCCGAACGACACAGACTGGATTCCTCAGGCTTTTGAGTACCCAGAGATAAAACCTTGTCCACATCCGATAAAAGACGCGAAACCCGTCCCGTATCGTCCCTTTAGATGGGGCGAGTACCAGTGAGTCGATCCTGTGTCCAAATTTCCCTTAAATACCACCCGTACGACAAATTCGTATGCTATTTGACTCTGAAATCTCCTTATTTCTTACATTCGGCTTCATTCGTTTTAGTGTAACGATGGGCATTCGCACCATGCCTTGGGCCGAATGAATAGAGCTCGACGAGTCTTTCTTGTCTCATCAACGAATTCGCAACTTGCGAATGAACCAATGCGGTGAAGCGGTTCTACGTGTCCTTCCTGCCCGCGACGACCCATCTGTAAAGGTGGCAGGTGGAGCCGAGGCAGGTTCGTGGACTTTGGCACTACACAATGAGATGCTGAGGCTAGGAGTTGCAGTGAAAGAGTTGCTTTACGAGCTCGCGGAGTATTTGCCTCGGCGGTATCCATCCTCGTTCCGTGTTTCACGTCTCCCAGAATCGGCCTCCGTGCCAACTATCGGAGGAATACCTCTGTCATGGAAAGGCGAAATTCCGGTTAAATCGATCGAAGTCGTCGAGACTGGCGCAAAGTACAATCTCGATGTCCTTGAATCTATGGATGGAGCGGAGATGGGCAAGGCAGCATTTAAAATCATAAACGGCTTGTAAGCGGAGGATGAAACTGACCAATCATCTTGCTAACTTGTGAACAAGGATGCAAGATGACATTGCAGTAATGATAGAAGGTATACGCTCTACGGATGGTGACTGTATGCACCGCTTACTGCTTTGCGCAAGGATCGGATGGGAAGTACTACTTCCAGGCCGGACTCATATGTGTACCAGGTCCGTGCCTCAATTCGCTGTCTGCCTTCCTTGGTTCTGAAATATCTGAACGATCATTCCTTCGTGCCTCTGCCAGGAACTTGGCGGATGCGCGACAAGATCGGAATGCCCCTAGACAAAATACACATTGCTGAAGTACCTCAGTGTAAGATTATCTCTTCCAAAGAAACTGCAGATTTTTTCAGTGATTTATCCGTAGTCAAAGAGAAGCTAGAAGTCGGCATGAACCGCTTTTTCCGACGCCTACCTCTCGACAAGCCGGTGGTCAGGAACAATTATGGTATACAGATCGTTCCACCCATAGTTCCGGAGAAAGAATCAGGCGCAGAGGAAACGCTATTCGACATTGATCCTGAGGAACTTAGCTGGTCCAAAAGTATAAACGGCCCTGAAGACGATTATGTTCCAGGAAGTCGACACCACAACAAAATGGACGTTCCCTGGGTTTCTCCTTCGACTCTTTGGGTGAGAAGTGAGAGGCAGACCCTGCGTCGGCTTCCCCGCACGGGTGTCATCGTTTTTGGGATACGTACATATCGGTTCAAGGTGGAGGAACTTGCGCAAGAGCGGGGCGTCGCAGCACGTCTGGCAAGCGCAGTCAGGAGCTGGCCGGAGGACGTTGCGGCTTACAAAGGACATAGTCGGTACCGGGATGTCCTTCTCGCATATCTGGACGGATGTGCAGAAAGGGAGGGTATCACTGGGCCGGTGGAAGGCATGCCTCCGTACCCATATTAGGTACCTCAACCAATGCAGTATGTATATAGTGAAACCACGTTCAGATCACATCAGAAGCACAGCACATGGTCCAAGCGTGTCTGCCACAGTAGTAATGCCTCCGCAAACCATCCTGTGCCCCTGAGGATGGTGAATTCAGTGGGCGCTTTGCAGAGTATATATCATGACAACCATTATTGTATTCACATTCTCTCCGCACATGTCCAGAAATATACGAAACAAGGAAAGTCACAGGCTGTGGTGGAGCACCCAAGTCCACTCCACTAGGTGTATAACAGCGCGCCAGGCCCATCATCAGATTCATGCAGCCGGCATCACGTCGACCACCTCTAGTAGATCTATATACAGCACTCTCCCTATCTCGAGCAAAACTGCATCCATGCCCGCAGCCACTCGCAGCCGACAGAGAGTTCGTGGAAAAGGACGGGTTCCTTTACGAACGAAGTTATACCCCGTCAATCTCGCTGCCTGGGATGATGGCCGTTGGGCACGCCACGTCTTCTCGGACACAGTCCCAGAAGAAATCGACGAGCCATGGCCATACCGCTTCGAGGTGAACGCCGATGCCCTTTCGCAGGCAATGTGTGAACTAACCCACAAAGTCGTATAGAGCGGGGACAAGGCTTGGATTCGCGCGTGCGATGGCGGGTGGTATCAAGGCAAGGTCGTCGGACGGGCAAAGAAGGGCAAGACCCGCCGGTCGGTGAGGCTTGCAAGTGACGTCTTCTTTTATTATGTAATAACTCTAAGCAGGACGACTCGTCGGAGGGTCTCTGGTGGTGTATCCAGTTCCATATCGGACGTATCAACGCTCGGAAATGGGCTGCGCCGCTGAACGGAGATGTCAAACCGGACACAGAACACACACGCCTAATGTTATTCAACGCCGCGCGCATCCCGGGGACAGACAGCGACGACTCCGCCGGGTCAAAGGTTGGTCCTCAAAGTCGTCCGATCTTGTGGTTTGCTCACTCCCTGGAAAAGCGCCGTGTGAAACGCAGGCTGGATCGTCTGATCGCTAGTGACTCAAAGCTTACGAGTACTACGGTAAATTAGGTTTCGAACAGAGTAGTACATATACAGGCATTATGGACTTTGAATAAGCTTCAAATTTATTTGTACACCACCTGGTATCATTGCATTCCTGTTAGCGTAGTAAAATGGCACTGCTTACTTAAAGTATAGGCACATCCCGGAATAACAGTGTCAATCCAGTCGACCGGGGTAATATTCGAAACATAACTTTGGTTGGCAACGCATACTATTCTTGCTCAGTCTGAACTCTGGTGGACAACAAGAGGGTATCATATTTGCGACAGACAAAGAAAGAGACCGTCCGGCGATGCACTTTTACATCCCATGACATATAAAAAAAGAGAGACAAAAAGCAACAAAAAAAAAAACAATCGCCTCTGTCCTCGTCGCTGTCCCATTCATGGCTACCCCCTGCCATATTGCTACCGCGTAATCCCCATCTTCAAAAATGCACCTACCACCTCGACATCATTGTACCGCCCCGGATTTTCCGATGTCTTCCTCGAATAAATATATTGCAGCGTGTTCCGGAAGTGACGTTGGATCATGTCGGGGGAGGCGACGCCTTCGATACGTTGAGAAGGGTGAAGGTACGAGGACGAGGACGCTGGCGAGGTGATGGTGTCGATCGATGAAGTAATGAGCTCCACAAGGGATACGATAAACTTGGGGGCAACCTGTCGTCCACATGTGAATACGAGTGAAACTGGAGGAAAACAGACTCACAGCAGGTGCCCCGCGATCAAAGTAATACAGATATTGATCGAGCGTGTCACAGTATATTTGTACAGTGACGATTTCCTCCGTCGCCGAATGTGCGATGCGGAGCGACTTCTGCAGACATTCGAGCACGCGTTTACTATCCTGGTGTGGGTACTGAAAAGATCCAAAAATACGTCAGACCATGTTTACCAACGTGAAAAGCGCGACTCACGGCCTTGGTGCCCTCGCCTTCGTCCTTTTCTTTCGTCACTTCTTTGCGCTGACCGTCTGCTTCGCCTTCGGTTGCTTCTGGCGCCGCCTCTTGCCACCACAAATGGCTCGCCGCATGCACCGCCGTCGCTTGGTGCGGCTTCTTCAACAACTTGGCCCCATGCAGCGCAGCTTTCGTGATCAACGTATCGTAACCATCCACCTCGAACACCCGTGCCCCTTGCAACGTTCCGATGATCAACGTGATCGCCGCTAGCTGCGCACGGCTCTCTGAAATCGAGTCTTCGTACACCGAAAACGCCTGCACGTATAAATCGTACGCAAGATCTTCAAACCCGGAACCACACTCGGAGGCGATTTGTGCGGCGAGGAGGAAGAGTCGAAGTGCGAGTGAAGGCGAGTCCACTTGGGTCGCGAGAATCGACGTGCATTCGCGCACGAATTTGAGAATGGTGGTCACCTTGGCTTGCCAATCCTCTTCCTCCTGTATAGGGTGGTCAGAACGACCACTAGCAGGCACGAGACACCATATTCTTACCAAATGTTCGTGATTTTTGAACCGTCGACAGAGCTTGATGCTTGATGTGATGAGCGCCGGGAAGGTATAACGCATCCGTTCGCCTCCAGCCTCAAAGTGCCGACGTGCAGTTTGCAACAACTACATATCTTCAGTCTCAGTGTCTCCTCCGATGCATGAGACCTACCTCAAATTGCACAGCCAAGGACTCCGCACGGAATAAATGGACCATTCTTGCTAGCCAACCCTGTTCCTCGGCCATGTCCTCTTTCTCCACCGTATAGGGACCTTGCCTCCGCATCTCCTTCGCATCTCTAACCGCCAAACCACCAGCGGCATCCGTCTGCTCTTTGATCAGCACATGGCAGAGGTCCAAGACACCATCCACGTCGCCCGGTGTCTCAATGACAGTCTCATTCTTGAGCACACTCGTGACGACACTGTGGGCGATGGAACGCCGCGTGGAAAATAGTTGTTGGCTAAGGAGCGGAACGTAACGGGGAATTGCCAGTAAAGTGAGGACGGACTGGTACGAGTTGATCGGCGCTACGAGCAACGCTGCGAGATTGGCAGCAGTTTGAGGAGCGTGCAGATCCGAACTAAAGCGGATATAGGGTCAACTGACTCGCTTGTGCGAGACAGAACGTACCTTTCGGCATATTCTTTGATCTTGCTATGCGCGAATCCTAATATCTGGTCTATGTATTCCAGTCTGTCTGGATAACAGCTGAGTGATAGGTTAGTAAGCGAGACCAAGAGTGCCGTGACGTCTTGTATTGACAAGTCAGGTCGAGCCTGTGACCAAAGGTCAGACACCGTCCGCCTGCGTTTCATTCGACACACCTTAATAAGTTCCACTACTTGTTTCCAAAAGACTTCGAACAGCTGGACGTCCTCTGGTACACCACGGAACTTCCTCACAGGTGCCCCTTCCTTTCCTTTTTCTTTCCCTTTACCCTCCTTACCCTCCTCTTCCTCCAAAACTCCGTTCACCTTCTCAGGCTCGTCAAAGGAAGTGGCTATGTTCTTCTCCGACTCTTCCACTGGACTGCCCCAAACGTCTTCGCTCTCGGTCTTCCCGGTTTCCGGTTGATGGTAAGCGTGGTTGGCCCTTTCTCTCGCCAACCGGACCTTTTCCGCTAGTCGCTTTGCAGCGGCCTCTTCTTGCCTCTTGGTCTCCTCTGGGTCCTCATTCTCCGCCTCGCGCGCGGCGTAGGCCGCTAATCTGTCGATGAGTGCAATGACGATGAGTTTGATGTTAACTTTAGGATGAAGTTGGGCCGTGGCAGATAAAAAGGGTCCAAGCGTATGAAGGTGGAACTCGTCCGTGAACACCTACATCCCAAAGAAAGATGATGTCACGATGGCCGCACGGTCGATAAGAGAACGAGTCGCATACCTGGATGACAACCTCCATCAAGTACTCTTGCGCAATGACGTCTTTACAGTTGACGACCTGCTCCAATATCGCTGGTAGTATACTCTTTTGGTACATGTCCAAATCGACGCCATCAAGCTGGGAAAGCCGGACAAGATTCGTGCCGACGAGTATACGTAACTCCCGGCGTTCCATCTCCCGCTTTTCCCTGTCGCGCGAGTGACCCTGGTGCTGAAGACGCACCCAGAGCTTATTCATTTCGATAAAGTTGGTGAGGACGAACGAAATCGAGTCTTGCAGGTTCCCTTTGGGGCTGTGTAATCATGGCGCCAAAGAAGTGGGTTGAGCGTCGCCAGGGCACATGACGAGGAGAAGAGAGCTTACCCGTTATCGGCCCCAATAGGCAAATAATCCCTCGTTTGACCGCTCAAATAGTGTCGTAGAAAGAGGCCTCGTATGGGGTTCAACACGCCCCTACTCATCTCCATCATGTCCTTCATGATTTCTTTGACGGGCGCGTCGGGGATAGACATATAGACCGAGCCGACGGTGATCATGAGATAGAGGCGAGGGACGATATTTCCGGCGTATTGAACGAGTTCGTACAGATCTGCGAGATGGTGTCGGGACTGCGTGTGCGCATCGTAGAGGTAGTTGGAGAGGTGACGAAGAGCATCGAAAACGGCCATATCTAGCGTCGGGTGGTGTCAGACGTCGGCAGGTACTTATTTGGTAAGTATCTGGATACGCACAGAGTTCGTAGTACTGCTTTGGAGAGAGAGAAGACGTGCGCAGCTCGGCGAGCATAAGACTAGCGCTTTTCAACGCGTCCATGATTTCGTCACTGTCCTATGAATGTACCCGTCAGCACACGACCGCAAAGACACGCTCCAAGGCCTTTTTCGATCACCGGGAGAAGGCGCAGGGACGGCGGGCATGCATACGCACCAGATGACGTTTCATCTGACCGACTTGGATCTTGACGGTGGCCAGGGACTCGCTGAGGAGTTTTCCCTCTTCAACGACTGGTGTTGTTGTAGTCGTTGCCATTGTGTGCGACGGCGAGGGCGGTGGTCGTTGTGGCCGGACGAGTCGCTCAGGATGCAAGTAAATACTAATAGTGACCCCTTCACCCCGGGACGAGACTCGTATTATGTAATCAACCCGGTCTTTCTAGTCGAAGAGAAGTATTCGGACAAGTCGGGCGACGCTTCCTCCACAGCCCCACATTCTATATAATTCGTCATCCAGAGAATCAAGCTTCCTGCACCGAGGGTATCTGACCGCTGGTGTTTCTCGCCCCTTTACCGCCTCTGTCGTTGCTGCACTTGGGGTGGTCTCGCACACGCTCCACGTTGCTGGTGAGTCGAATGGAAAGTGGAAAATTGCGTTATTCATATCGAGAAATGATCTGGTGAATGCAGTGGCCGCCAATCGATCATGTACTCGAGTAGACAGGTTGGTACCGTCCGGCTACATTGACTATATTACGTTGACGCGACTTCTCTAAAGCATGACTAGGAGCACCCCTCCTGTCGCCAGACGGCCCCAGTGAGTTCAATCCAGCCTCCTACCCTGGACACCTTTAATTTGCAAGATCAAAATAATGCTACTAGCTGCATCACGCCAATGAAGGTACCGCGCTATCGTGAGCATCACTAGCTCATGCCATGATGGAGCACAGTTGCACAGGCGAAAGGAAGAACAGATGCTCGATCTCAAATACTCCGAAACCCAACTCGTTCTAGAAGATGTGCCCGATGACATCTTGGACGTCGACTACCGGGAGTTCCTTTTACGATTGCCACGTGACTTGTGAGAGAGTCAGAGTCGCCGAGCGCGCATATTCTGATCCACCACTGTCAGAAACTGGTCTATACATTGCTTAGGTTCAACTTGCATCGTGGGTTTTGGCCTGGACCATAATATGGCCGGTCCGTTTATTGATCGCAGTCCGAGGTGTGTTTTTCAGGTCAATCGTTACAGTCGAAAAGGCCATAATGCAGCACGTTTGGGACTGGTTTTCCCTCAAACATTTCACTCTCAAAACAAACGTGCTTTGGTTTTCGCGGAATAGATTTGGACTCAAAAGTCGTGCATTATGACCTTTTCCACTGTACAACATGGCGTAAATTATGCCCTAAGATTCGTTCTGCAGCTGTCACATCTGTCTTGAGAAGTGTAACTTGAAAACACTGGATGTTCGTGTATCAGTCGTAAACCCTACGAAATCATCGTCAGCTTCGAGTTTTGAGCTTGCTAGGCCTGCGCCTACCGTGTACATAGGACCCCGACGGCCTTGGCTTCAGAGGTTAGGAGAAGTTGAACTAGCTGAGAGCCATCTCTCCACCCAATTTACCCGGTCTGATAAGCCTTTCGTCTCCTCCCCTATCTCTTGGTACGAGATCCCAAGCTCTGCGAGAATTGCACGATAGACATGCAAACTGCGCTCTTGTTGGTACAGGCTCCGCACTCCGTCGTCAACTCGCCATTCTGGCACCGGTCTAAGAAGCAAAAATTTGGACTTGCGGTATCGTTTCAGCGTGTTTTGAAAGGTAGGATTTTCGACCAAGATCTTCTTCCTTTGTTGAGCCTGACGATCGTCTGTCGCTGTCAGGACCGCATACACGACCGGGTCTATACCAGACCTGTCGCTGAGAATCAAGGCTTCGCCTACATTCCTCGCCCTCTCGCGGACCTCCCCCTCTTTCTCCATCTGTGCGAACATTATGGCGCTCTGCATTTCTACCTTGTCAACATCTGCCCTTGTGAAGCCTCGTTTATTCATGACTTGACGTGCGACTTCCGTGATGTAGCACCACAAAGGTAGTTTCAGGGATTGCGCAATCGCATTGCACAAGGTCGTCTTTCCTGTAGAGGAGGGTCCGACGACGTATAGCTCAATGAGTGGGTGTGGTGTGTCGGTCATCTCTGCGAGTGGTGTGGTAGTGTCTTGGAGGTGGGAATGCTACAGTGGGCGTCTAGTGCTTCGGGCCTTTCTAAGTACGCTGCGCAGGTCTAGGAAGGTCTGGATGTTGGCTTCCATATCTATCTATTCAAACCTCAACTTCGTTGACTTTCATCCCTCTCCTCACAACACACTTATCTGTGGTTCCACGCCTTCCAGCTCACGTCATGCCATACACCTTGCTCCAACACCCCTCTCAAGATCAGGAATCTTGGAACTTCACCGTCCCAGGAAACCATCTTGCCCTACCAAGGAGACGAAACGATAACATCTATGGCAAGCTTGTCAAGTTCACCCCGGATGCGATTACTCTGGAAATTTCGCCGTTTCCGAGTAATCGCATCCTCCGAAGTGATGATCCAGCGAAATTCATTCTTGTTTCCTTCGAGAAACTACGCTTTCCTGAAGGTGGTCTGCGGGTTACTGCCGACTATATCACTCGAATGATGAAAGCTGGCGTGTTTCTCAATGGTATCCAGTATCGATTTTATCACCACAGCAACAGTCAGTTGGTGAGTGGTATATATACCACAGATGTTCACACCATGATTATTTCGATAGCGTAGCAGAACTTGTTTCATGCGTGAAGCAAATAACGATGCTGAACTCGACATCAGAATCTATGCGTTAGGTGATTTTGGAAAGATAATGAACGCGGCAAAACGTAGCCCTCTTTCTACCTTTGACCGTTATTCTTCACGATTGATTATGAATGCTCAGGGGCCAAACGTATCGGTCTCCTGTTCTCTGCTGCTGAGCTCGACACCCAACTGGATCCCAGTCGCATAGCGGATATTGATGATATTGAGAATGTCGACACCGTCTTTTCTGATGGGTGTGGATTAATGTCCAAGCATTGGGCTATGTTGGTTAGCAAAGCAAAGCGGATTATATTTCGCAATCAGCGATATGTCCCAAGTATCCTCCAAATCCGGTATGAATAAATTTCCTCGTGTAGGTTATCCTTAGTTGAGGTCACTCTTTACAGTTACTTGGGATACAAGGGCGTCCTCATGATACATCCTGAGATGGACAAAGAGAAAAAGTATCATGCCAAGTTTCGGAAGAGCATGAAGAAATTCACGACGACACAAGATCAGTCATTTTCCGTCGTAGGGTATTCCAAACCTTATGCTTTCGGGCGCCTGAACAACGACATCATTGTTCTTCTCTCGAGCCTCGGCGTTACCAACGAAAAACTTTTGGCAAAACAAGAAGCGTACTTTCAATGGATCAGAGAAGCATCGACGAACGTCGTTAGAGCGGTCGACTTCGCCTCCTGCTTAGAACAATACCAACTTGGAGAACGCGTCCTCTTGAACGGTCTCGATGATCCTACTGTCAGTGCTCAGATCCGAAAGATGCAAATGACAGAAGTATCCCAATTCCTGAAAAACGAAAGACCTCGGGCGAGGATGATCATCCATAAATCACGCCTTCTCTATGGAGTTTGTGATCCGTTCAAGGTGCTGAAAGAAGGCCAAGTCCATATCCGAATTACCTCTCAAAAGGGTGCCACGATGCCAATCAATGGTGATGTTCTCGTGGTCAGAAACCCATGTCTCCATCCAGGTGTGCTGATGTGCTTATCTTTCATGAGTGACTCTCTTGAACGTTTCTCAGGCGACTGTCTAAGGCTCCGTGCCGTCGCGCACCCTAGTTTGAACCATCTCGTGGATTGTATTGTTTTCGCTTCGGTCGCGAAACCGAAACACCAGGCTGCACCCTCAATGAGCAGCGGAGGTGATCTGGACGGTATGTTCTGGTTGATATTTGTAAATGCCTCCAATGAATCGATCTTAGGCGACAAGTTCTTTGTATGCTGGGACCCGGACATCGTTCCTCCACGCGTTCATGAAGTAAGTATGACCCTCCAATATCAGGGACGAGACGGCTAACTGAACGTGCAAATATTTAGTCGTATGATTATCCACCAAACAAGGAACGACCCGGCAGAAATGTCACGAGGCAAGATCTCGCCACTCATTTTGCTATGTATAACAAGTCAGTCTACCCGTTTTTGTGCAATTTCATGAGTCATCTGATGATCGAGCAATAGTGTTGGTCTCGCCCAAATCGTTAAATTACATCAACAATGGATTCGGGCTAGTCCGAAGGGTGCGATGTGCCCCGAATGCCAAGAACTTAACGCACTCCACTCACAATCAGTGGACGGAGCTAGGGTAAAAATTCCAGAGAGACTGCGCAAGCCTCCCGTTGCGGAGGGCGAGTTTGTCTTGGATGTTCTTGCAGAAGCTGCTGAAATTTTTCGCATTCACTTCACCGAGCAAGTCGGCAATGACTTTGACGTGACTACGGCCTCCCCAGAAGACGCTGACGACGTTCTTGCTCAGCTTTTCAAAAACAAACCAAAAGCACTCTCAGAATACGAGTTGTTTAGCATGGCGCTTGCTTTCGCGCGCAAGTTTTCCATTAATATGTATGAACTGAAGCCTTACATCAACCATCTTGACTTTGGCGCCCTCGCTGCTCATGAGAAGCACGTCATTAGTACGACGCTAGGACTCTCTCCGACCGAACACCGGCGAATGTGGAATTCTCTCTGGGCATCTGATATTCTATCCACACGCGATATCCAACAACGCCAGCTCAATCGTCCCTTGTCGATGCAACGCTTGTACTCTTCAAATGAAAAATCAACTGCAACTTTTTTCCAGTACCTACAGATAGCGTTCGAACAGTTTACTCGCAAGCTACTCGTCCTCCAGGTACGTTTCTACATCATCGGCATCTATCGTCAGACAATGACTTGTCTTCAGACAGACGACCGTTTCTCTATCGGAATATTTGTCAAAGGGGTGACCATTTGGGACGATGACCCCGAAGTGAACGACAATGTAGTCGTGTGCTCTTTCATGCCCAAAGCGACTGAATCTATGTCCGTCTACCGCCCTTGTACTGCTGGATATAGGCTTCATTGTAGTGACGGCAACCTGCAACTTTACGACAAGAATTTGGCCAATACGTTTGTCTTTATCTCACGCTCTCGGGAGACCGGCCAAGACGTCATTGCAAGCATTGCCTTGCAAAAGATATCGAGGCGGGTTGGTGAGGTACGTCATGATTTTTGTCTGAACTACCTGTCGCGGCTTCTTTTGACACGCCCTCGTAGCAATTGGGACGTCTGAACAAGGCGCCAGTTACCTCCATAGAAATACATGTTATTTCTAACCGAGATAGAGTCGCGCACCAGTTATTTGACCTGTATTTCGAGCAGTAAGTGTGACATATACTCTTAAGTGGCCTTCGTTAATGGAGCCTATCTTTAGCGTACAGACAGAAGAGCACATTCGTCGATTTGCTCGGGATTTGAACCCGTTTAACGTCAAGTCCGTCCGGGATGTAGACTGGTCTACACAACCTGGATGGCTCAAAGATCTCTTCGAACCTAGGGTCCCGGAGATGATATTCAAGCAGCTCCTGTCTGATCTTCAACACGAGCAATTACAGACTTTGATTAAAATTTCCTCCCAGCATCGTGCAGACAACGAACTCTACTGGACGTTCGATTTCATCGTTACGTTACAGCCCCTTATGGGGAATACGATCGTCGACTGTCTCCATAAGCATCCTTCGCTAGTGTATGTACTATTGAAAGCACACCCGCCAACTGAAACTCTCTTTCTTCCTGAACAACTCGTGGATCTAACTGTGCCCATTCTCCGAGCCATAGTTTGCTCGGCGAACACCTCGGGCGTTGCTACCCTTGTCGCGTTGGAAAAGATTGCGCGATCCATCAACGCCATGGAGGCGAACGAGTACATCGAGTTGCTCGTGCTCACAGCGTTGAGCATCCGACCCAAGACGCTCGTACAAGAAACCCTTCTCGTCCTGCATGAATCCAAGTCGGCTTCGAGAGAGGGGTCCCCTGCTACAGCCTACCTCCACAAACACGCGCTCGCCATCTCGTTCGACTGCGCCGAGGAAGCGGCAGACGTATGCCCTTGTGACGACACGGGGAGACCCCGCGACGCGAAATCGGCCTTTCCGGTTCTGAGGCTCATCCGGGCCGAGGATTCAGACGAGGGGCACGTTGACGTGCACTTTAGAGTCGATTTAGCTGTTCCGATACGGCTCCATTCGCATGTTCGCCTGCAGTGCGTTTCGGACCCTGATAATGCGTTCATCGACCGCGCTGTCGTGGATGGCGTCGTGACCAAGGCGTCGCGAGGAGAGATCACGGTCGAGCTCTTCCATCCACTTCCACCTGAATTCGCGACGATGACGTGGAAGATATTCGATGCGGGCAGTTTGGGTGCGTCTTTGTTCGGTCGATTTGAATGCCACAAACGGAATGGATTGACATGAATTCTTGTCAGCAACGTCCAGAGCGATGATGGACGCGGTGACGAAGTTGTGGGAGGAATCCCATGATTGTTGTAGCATTTGTGACACAATCGTCATGCCTCCGGGGGATTCTGAGACGATCGTTGATCATTTCGAAGGAGAGGGAGAATTGGTCGGAACAGAGTCGATGAATCTGAGTCAAATTACCGCGATCAGATCTAGTCTGGCTCCTTTGTCGTTAATTTGGGGACCACCAGGCACGTTGAGCTGCATATGCAATGGAACCGAAAATCGCTAATGTCCTCTGGCAGGAACGGGGAAAACGACCGTCGTCGTGCAGATTCTTTGTTTCCTCTTGGGCAAGTTTTCGGAGAGCAAAATTCTCATGACGGCTTCCACTCACAATGGTGCGTTTATTAAGCGAACTGTATTCGAAAGTATTTACTGAACAGGCAAACGTCTAGCTGTCGACAACGTGTTGGAACGCTTCCTTGAAATGAACAAAGAGCGTCGACTCCTCTCGGACGACCTCATCCTTCGTGTTTCCACGGACCACTCCAAAGTCAACAAAGCGCTTCAAAGCTACACGATCGACGCGCGGGTTGGCGGAGACCTTCATGAGAATAGCCGCCTACAAAGACAGGCACAACAGCGCGTCAACGCGGCACGCATCGCGTTCACGACGTGTGCGGGTGCCGGACTGGGAACGCTACGCAAGGTCGACTTTGATACGGTTTTGATTGACGAAGCATCTCAGATCACAGAGCCTTGCGCACTCATCCCACTTGTCAAAGGGTGTCAAAGAGCGGTATTGGTTGGAGACCAGTGAGTATGATCATGACTGTTTCCTTTCCAAAATGTTCACCATCGACTTTCTCAGCGTGCAACTGCGGCCCACGGTGAAACCGATGGGTAAAGCGCTCGAGTATGACGTTTCTCTCCTAGAGAGACTGTACACATCTAGAACGCATCCGGGCACTGTGAAAACCATGCTTAACGTGAGTGGCGATTTTGACCACTTGATCTGGATATGAACGTATTCGATTCACCAGGTGCAATACAGATTCCCGAGCGAGCTAGCCCTCTTCCCGTCGACAGAGTTCTACAACGGAGAACTCCAATCTCACATTCAAGACAGCGCGGCCGTCCTTGCTCGATTAGCCGCCACTGCTTTTCCGTGGCCAAGGGAGGGTCGAGAGCAACGACTCGTGCCTACTGCCTTCGTTCAATGTGATTCGGAAGAGACGACAGGTTCTGCCTCCAAAGGCAACGAGGGCCAAGTGGAATTAGCGGCGCGCATCATCTCTCTCCTACAAATCTCTTCCAGCGCCACGACGAACGGCGACGACAACGAAGCACGAGGCCCAACCAAGCTCTCCATTGCCGCGCTGTCGCCCTACACGAAACAGATCGCGCTCTTGAAGAGCGCGTTGCCTTCGTCGGTCACGTGCGCGACGATCGATTCTTTCCAAGGACGGGAGAGCGATGTGGTGGTGTTTTCTACTGTGCGATGCAACGTGACGCGCGAGATCGGGTTTGTGGACGATCCAAGACGGCTCAACGTCATGTGGACGCGCGCCAGGTTGGGTCTGATTATTATTGGCGATCGGGCGACGATGACGGAGATGAATGCGCTTTGGAGAAGGGCAATTGGATCGTGCAAGGAAGTGACGCTTCCAACGGCAGAATGAAAGGTAGATGATCACTAAAACTAGTACTACAAGTTGGGGAAGGTGATCAAAGCAGTGGTCAAAACTGCTGCATCATGTTCCTACGACAAATGGACTATGAGCTTTTTGGCCGTCTTGACAGTCGGGCCTGTCCTGTCTCGCGCAGGGGTAAATAAAGGACCATTGTACCCATGATGACATTGTCTCTGGCCAAAGCAACCGCTCTGCTAATACACAAAGAGTACATCCTGTGCCATGACCACGCTTCCACCCATTACGGTGTATAAGAACATTCATGGCTGCCGCACTCCAAACACCAACTCAAGCTCGCTCGCAACTATACCATGTCTTCTGCAACAGATAATCAGCACAATGGGGTCAACTACGGACCAGGAGGTCCCCAGTTATACCCCGTTGACATCACTACCTGGGATGATGGCGATTGGGCACGTCCAATCTTCTGGGAAACAAACCCGGCAGACATTGACGAGCCCTGGCCAAATCGATTCGGGGTGAGTGTTATCTGTGATGACGTTTCTGATTTTTTTTTTATTAGAGGGGAGATGGAGTAATGATGGGTACGTGGCTGCGATGGAAAGTGATCGGGGGGCAATGCAAGGCATAACGCTGCTTCGTGAGAAATCTTCTTTGATTATATAATAATCTTGACACTCGGTCGGATTGAGCTCATCATGGCGGGCAGAGTACGGAAATGGGCCGCACCTTCAAGTATAGGGTACAGTGTAGCGAGAGCCGGTTGATTATTTCGACGCTTGGTACACTAGTCAACACTCGTGGTCACACATCGCACTCTGAACCGGTATCGCAACTTGGGCATGTAGTACTACTTCCCTGTGAAAAAATCGCATGTTCAACACCGGGGCTATCCCGGCTATCGCCAAACCAATGGTTTAAAGCGTAACCTACTGTTTCAGTGCTGATTAGTTCGATCTGATACATAGTTTCAATTGGTGGCTGTACACTGATGAAGAGTTGTCTTTTGCCACCGTCTGCCTGGTGGCTGTACATTGATAAAGAGCTGTCTTTTGCCACCGTCTGCCTGGTGGCTGTACATTGATAAAGAGCTGTCTTTTGCCACCGTCTGCGTCCTCCTCTCAGAATGACGAAAACATACTTGATGAATAGTTTGGTAGAAAAGGTAAACCCGTCCTTGTCCCACGTGCATGAATAGCTCACTTTTTGTTGGGCATTTTAGATGCAGTCCACAGACCAGGACTTCAGGTTTGGCCGATCCCAGACGCGTCAGACTGGTCACTTCTGAGTTTTTCGAATTTGCAGGTTCATGGGACTGAACGATCTAATGCTGGAGATCAAGCAAGATCCAAACAGCTTCTTTGGCGACGAGACTACGGAAAACAAGGTTCTTCGCCAAGTACTCAAACTTGTGGAGGACACAATCTCCGAGGTCAAAAATCAGGCGGTCAAATGGTTCGTTTCATATCCGTGCTCGGCGTTTTTTTCATTACCCTAAGATTCGTGCCACCCGCTAGTCTCGGTCAACTCATCAAGATCATCAGAGAGAACCAAATGGAACTTGTTGTGGATAGTCTTATCAACTATTCCGTCGGAAAGGACGAGGAACTACGAGACATATCTGGGCTTGGTTAGTTCAAATGCGGTATACAATGTGGCGGTGGGTGTTGACCAAATTCTCATAGCGCTGAAGACGATTACATCGGAACTACCCCCAGATGGAAAGATCGCTGGGAAAGCATGCGCAAAGCTCACTCCGAAGCTTCTCGGACAAGTTTCTAGCGTAAGATATTTTCACCTGAAAAGGTATCCATTGACGAATCCTTTACGTTAGCCCGACACTCCGCCAGAGACGCTCCTAGAAACGTTATCTACACTTTCGATCCTCATCACTCGTTTTCCAGCCCACTTTGCTGACCCCTCTCTTACTCCACAACCACTTACCGCCATCGCACCTCTCCTGGCACATACACGCCCTGCTGTCAGGAAACGCGCCATATCCACATTGTCTCAATTCGTCCCCGTCGCTCCGCCGGAATTGTTTTTGGTTCTACTTCGTGATAGCATTTTCCCGTTTCTTGTTGCGAATGCCAACCTTGAGCAACAGAGGACAACAGTGAACCTCATAGCCGCGATCTTTAGGCAGTCGCCACAACAGTTGACCCCGTCGTTGGGAGATATTGTACCTGGCTTGTTACGAGCAGTGAAACGTGATGACGACGAGTTGAGGGAAGGATGTTTGCAGGTAGCGTATATGCGTCCCTAAATCATAGCATTTTTACTCACGCACTCAAGGCTTTGGAAACATTGCTCCTAAGGTCACCTGGAGAGGCTACGCCATTTGTAGATTCTATGGTACAAGTAGGGATTCAGTACATCAAGTATGATCCGGTGTGTTGTGTTTGAAGTTCATCAGGGAGTTGTTTCTGATTTTAGCCTAGAATTACGCCGGTGAAGGCGATGACGAAGACGAGGAAATGGCAGATGCAGATGACGACGATGAAAATGATGAACTTGATCAGTCCGTTAGCGTTTCATTGTACTATCTAACATACTGACTTGGTCTCCAGGTACTCTGACGATGAAGATACCTCATACAAAATTCGTCGTTCTGCAACAAAATTACTCGCGGCTGTGATTGTCACACGTCCGGAATCGCTGGTGTCGTTATACAAAAATGTTTCTCCCGTCCTGATATCTCGGTTTAACGACAGAGAAGAGACGGTTCGCCTAGAGGTTTGGGCCTCCTACGTTGCCCTTCTTAACCAAACGAATCTGTACGGGGGCCTTCCGCAGAGCTTAGAAGACTCTACTGTACGCGGAAAGAGGAAGCGTGATAGCGAAGAACGTATGGATGTCGAGGAAACCCCTTACGTGCTTCTAAGATCACAGGTCCCGGCATTATCAAAGGCACTTCTTAGTCAGCTAAAGCCGCCAAAGACTGCCCCGGCAACCGTACAGGCTGGGATACAATTACTCCATGCTCTCCTTGGCGTGCTGCCAGGGTCATTGTCTAGCCAGGTTGGACCAATTGTTGCGACGTCTAAGAGCATACTTTCCCAATCACCAACTACCACGACGTCCACATTGCACTTGACATGTCTTTCCTTCCTTGCTCTCTTCCTCTCGACGCATTCACCGGCAATATTTAACTCATCACTGCCGACACTCACGACCGTCCTTCTCAAGTCTCTCCGGGAGCGCCACCCCCGTGTGGCATCGGAAGCGTTCCGTGTCTTTTCTGCCTTGTTAAACGCAACCCGACCGGTGAGAAACAGCGATTGGACCGAACGTGTCTACGATGAAGCATTTCGACGAGTCAGCACGAATGACACGGATGCAGAGGTGCGCGGCTGTGCAGAGGATTGTGTGGCGGACTTGTGGATATGCGCCACGGATTTGATGAAGGCTAAAGGTGGAAAGGAGTGGCAGGCAATATGCCGCAGCACTGGAAATACTGCAGGTGCGGTCAGGGTTGTCACCAAAGTTGCCAAGGACGTGGACGTTGGGGACCAATGGGTCAATGCCTGCTTGGAATGGATCATGGTGCTACTGAAGAAGAGCGGACGTGGTGGAAAGCCTGAGATTTTCACTGCATTGGACACCTTGCTTAAAAGGTAAGGTTTCTCCTCCAATTTTCTTCCGACTACTCATCAACCTATGGAATAGATATCAGTCTGGAATACCTGCCGATCTCCCGCCGTCCCTTGTACCTCAGATCAAACCTTACGTTGGCACCTCGGACATCTCCTTGCTTTCACAGGCGCTTTCCATTCTTGCTCTTCTCCTAGAGCTATCACCTTCCGTCACGTTCCCGGTTGTCGAGAAAGAGCTGCTCAGCCTCATTTATCCGATTTCCCACTCGCTGTTGGTCTCCGGAGCGGCGCTCGACTCCTTGCTTGCGTTCTTCTCCGCCCTGGTTCAAGCAGACAGACAAATTGCGACGCATATTGTTCCCAACCTTGTCATTTGCGTTGAAAAGTTTCCAAAGGCGGAGGTCAACCCATCCAATGTCGCAAAGTGCGTTGGGCAGGTTGTCAGAAGTTCGCAAGGCGTTGCTGCTGGGACGATTGCAGAGTACTCCAAGATTGTCAAGGTATGGATTCTCGTCATCAGCCTTTTTTGCATTAATCTTTGATAAAACTGATTAGAAATCGTCGAAAGCCAAGTCGTCGACTGTGGTCCTCAGCTTGTTAATCTTGGGAGAGTTGGGCCGCTTCATGTAAGTGTCTGATCTGTTCGTAAGACGTCTCCTCATGCCGTTCAGCGATATGTCGATCCAACATGATGTTTTCGACAATGCAATCCACCATTTTTCTGCTGAGGAGGAAGAGATCAGGACTGCGGCTGCATTCGCCGCCGGTAGGCGAAGCATAAACGTCCCCGATTTGCCTTTCACTAACTAATTATCAAGGAAACATTGCAATCGGAAACTTGCACTTGTTCCTCCCTGCTATTCTGAAGGTTTCAGAACAAGACCCGTCCAAGCGATTGCTGTCTTTGCACGCACTCAAAGAAGTTGGTACCTGGTGCTCTCCGTGTGAATAGTGTTGCTGAAGATATCAGGTTGTAACCCATTGTTCCCACGGGCAATTGGAACCCGTTGCGGATGCCCTTTGGACACCTCTTTTCCACAATTCGACTTCGGACTCGGAAGAATCGACACGAAATGTTGCTGCGGCATGTTTGGGAAAACTGACGGCCACACACCCATCACGCTACCTTCTCCAGCTACACTCATGCATACACGACGAGAATGCAGCTATACGTGCCACGGTCGTATCAGCTATTCGATATACGTTCGTGGAAAGTTCTCCTTCTTATGACGAACTTCTTGCGCCTTTAATTATGGACTTTTTGAGTTTGATGAAAGATAATGATTTAGTGGGTCATCCTTCATGTGAGTTCGGTTGATGCAACTAACCGCATGTGTGCAGACGGTCCGTCGTCTTGCGTTATCTGCGCTCAACTCTGCTGCACGAACGAAACCGCATCTCGTTCGAGATCATCTCCCGACGCTGCTCCCTACCGTCTACTCTGAGACCAAGGTCAACCCTGAGCTGATTCGGACTGTACAAATGGGACCCTGGACACACAAAGTGGACGATGGGCTTGATGCACGTAAGACGGCATGGGAGACTCTTTATACTCTTGTGAGCTTGACGTTTAAGTTCCTCTTGTACGGATGATTTACCCTCGTTCTAAATAGCTGGACACATGTCTCCACAAACTCGACCTCCCGACGTACCTCACGTATCTGCTTCCTGCGCTCGCGGATCCATCGGATGAAGTCAAAGTACTGGCGCATCTCCTCATCTCGCGTCTTTCTTCCCTCACGTTGTGCATTCCGCTTCTCATCGCCCATTTGGACGAGCTCACGCCCGCACTGGAGACGACCATGCGAGGAGTACCCGTCACAAAGGACACGGTCAAGCAAGACTTGGAGCGGGCAGCAGAGCTGCGGAGGAGCACGATGCGTGCGGTCGCTGCTCTGGTCAAGGTCGCTATCGGCAACACTGCTGGTGTATCGGTGACGTGCGGAACGCAAAAGTTTGAGGCATTTGTGGAAGATGTGAAGCGGAACGAGCAATGGGGTGCTGAATTCAGGGAGTTGGTCGGGTAGTAGTAACTGGTCGAAGAGGGAATCGTGCTTTTGGAGAAATTGTAGCTTGCCTGATAGGAAATGTGTACGGCTGATGCTTACCGTTTGGGTTTTAGAGTCTCCTGGGTTAGCAGAATCACTTCAAAGAACTATCCTACTACGTATTCATCCATCCATACTTACGTCTTACGTGCACCATAACTTGAAGTCGCATCCGTTCGATTGCATGTCCGCATCTGCATAGCTCCCGTTACACGGAAGGACCTCGTCCGAACGAGCCGTTTATAACCTGCCCGCAGCGGATCCCAGGACGATGTACTCGATGCGACGAACACCACACTACTTCTTGGGTCACGCCAGACTCTACGCCACTGGACGCCCAGCACGCGCGCCCGTCGGACGTCCCCTTCGTACAACCGCTCTCTTTGTGTCTGCTCTCTCTGGAGCCGCAGTGCTCGGCCTATACTCCGATGCCAGGTCGTGCCCCACTCCTCCCTTTCAAGTCGATGACAGCATTCGACGACCCACACACGATCTATCACCGCCGCTTCGGGTGCTTCTCCGCACGTATTTGGTATACGGCCTCACATCATTTGAGACGCTCGTAGACCATGCACCCGACATACTCGAGGCACTCCTCAAGGTGCCCCTCGTTGGCACGATCGTCGAAGGTATCGTGCGGCGGACGTTCTTTGATCACGTACGCCCTCTGTTTCATATGTCGATGGCGAACGCTAACGGTGACGTTCCCTGTCGTGTTTGTCACTCAGTTTGTCGGCGGGGAAACAGCCCAAGCAGCGTCTCCTCTGCTAGCTGCACTGCGGCGCCAGAAGAAGGGCGCCTTGCTTGCGTACAGCGTTGAAGTCGACGCACACGAGGCGGCCGGTGCGGCCCCTCAGGACGACGGCCGCCCGCAATCCAGCGACCTGAAGGAACGACCCGTCCACAAGCGCATCGTCGCAGAGATGATCAGGAGCATCGACGTGGCTGCCGACTTCGAGGACCAACAGTCCGGGGCAACCGGGAACGTCGCTGACAGGCGAACCTGGGTCGCCATAAAGTTGGTGGGTGCGCTCTCGCGTCCGCGATTCGTGTTGTCGTTGACGATTCTACATAGACGGCGCTCCTCCCGAACGCGGACGCGCTGCGCCACCTGTCGTTGCATGTCATGCTTACTCGGCCCGCGTCGGGTCCACCGGTTCCGTTTCCCGGCACGCCCGAATCTTCGGATCTTGCCGTTCTTGATGACCGCATCCCTGTGGGGTCCCCATTGTCAGCACAGGACGTGGAAGATCTGAGAGAGCTCTATCTCGACTTGAACAGGATATGCGCACGTGCCCGGGACCGAAGCGTTAGAGTTGTGCTGGACGCCGAGCATAGGTATTCCGAAGCTTGGTCGAGTTGACGTGGGTTGCTTATCGAACTTTTGTTAGTTGGTACCAACCTGCCATCGACGCATTTGGACATGCCCTGATGGGGCGCTTTAACAAGCTTTCCATTGCTCAAGGAGCGCTGGCTCAGCCAATCGTTTACGTGACGTATCAAGCTTATTTGAGGAGGTCGGTTGCTGAGCACTGAATCCTCCACCCGACCGAACGGACCAACTAACTCGTCGATGCTAGAACGCCCGCTCATCTCGCGCGCTCACTTGCACTTGCGCGTCAGAACGACTATTCGCTGGGCGTCAAACTCGTGAGGGGTGCTTACCAACCCCATGAACTCGCGGCGTTTTCTGCAGCGACGTCCTCGAGCGCGTCTGTTTCCATCGGGATATCGCCTGACCCGTACCCACCAGTTCATCCCACTAAAGCGGACACGGACACTTGTTACAACGAATGTGCGGCCCTCCTCGTGCAGACCATCGCTGATGACGTCAAGTCGGCTAGCGGTCGTGCCCCGTGCATCGGCGTCCTCTTTGGTACACACAATTGGTTATCCTGCGAATTGGTCCTTGGAGAGTTGGTCAAGAACGGGCTTGCTCGGCAGGATGCCCCCGACGTGGATGGGACTCGTAGAGGAACGATCGTGGTCGGGGATGATGTAGCGAAGAGGCTTGTCTTTGGCCAGTTGTACGGTACGACCTGTGCCTTTTCGCATTCTGGCGGTTCCATTCACGTATCTTCGTCGCAGGCATGTCGGATTCCCTCACAGATTACCTCGTTGGGCGTATGAAGAGCGGTACGCCGTGTGTCATCAAGTACGTTCCCTATGGGGCGTTTGTGGAGGTCCGTATACGCTTTTTTTTTCGCCCTCGAGACTGACCGTACACTAGGTGATGCCATATATTTCCCGGCGTGCCATCGAGAACAAGTCCGTGCTTGGCCATGGTGGTGCCGTGCGGGAGAGAAAGGAAGCTGCGAAGCAAATATGGATCAGGGTTTTCGGTGGCGCCGGATTATGAGGGAGAAACGTTGGACGGGGATGCTACAGGATTGGATTCGTTGGCATTTTCGGCATTATCATTGATATCATTGACACGGATACTCATTGCACATACTTATATCCCAGATTTCTTTTCGATTCGTAGGTATATCTTGTATTACCCGTGCTATCATCATGAACTGACCGTCGGTCGTGAACGGCGTCACATGGACTCATTGATGTCAAAGGGTGCTATCGATAGGTACCAGTTCAGTTTGACAGCTGTGGCGAATTCGCTTAAGACATGACAGGACGACGAGAGCCGGCCCGGGGACGCTCGTCTTTAACGTGTTCACTGAATGGGTTTAGAATCTTTTTCACCCAGAAGCGAGGGTCAAGAATTGGCAGGTCCGAGTACGTTGACAGCGGGTCTCGACCTGGTGCCTTCTAGCAGGATCTTGATTGATTGATTCGAGCAAAGTGTCTCGAGCAAGCGAATTAAAGCGGATCCTTTTCGGGTGTTCCAACGAGCTGGATCTATAAGCCATACGAATAGTCAAAGGCACGTTCTGCACGTTCGTGATCCCCAATCGTCGATATTGCCAAAGAAGTTTGTACTGCAGGTTGATTTAGTTTGCACAATGGATCGAACGAATCGACTTTTCTAGGGGCCCGCTCCTAGTGTTCCACTGGAGAACGACTTATCTCATTTTACTCATAATCTTCGCTAGTTCGACTGAATTCAAGGGTGTGATAATTGGGTCCGCAGTCTGCCAGAATTTGAATTCAGCACAAGTCGACGTAGTTTTGCTTCCAGAATTGAATAAATAAATTCAGATCGTTCCGAATCGTCGAGCATTCCGAACCGGCGGCAATTGACCACTCCTAAATAGGGGTGTCACAATAGAATGATTATGGCAGCGAATTTGACAATATGCTATCTCCGGCACCTGTTTCAGGAGTGCCACACACGAGCCTGAGTGTTCGACGTCCCGCGACGGTCGACATTGAACTTTCCCTTTTTCTCTTTTCCATAAACCTGGAGATGCACTGAGTCAGTGGCCCATCACCCATTTAACGCGCTCACTCACTGCGTTGCCTCTTGAATTTCTCTCCCCATCGAATCTCATATCAGGATGGCCAGCGAGGCGGCCATCTGGGGCCCTTCATACGTAGGCAAGTCTGGCGATTCGCACTCTGTACAAATCTCTCACGCGGCCACTTTAATCAGGTCTTGTGTTAATAGTAGCGTGCGTGGCAGATTGTTCCGCTGGCGTCCGTTTCAAATTCAGTCGTTGTTGACAGGTTTCTGGGTGTCATCTTGGGTCAAGGCTACGCTTATATTCGGTGGTTTCCCCATGAACGCCGCTTGCTCAAATTAATAGTGAGTTCCGTGTCTGATGAGTCGCAGCTTACTCTAGTCTGACCATGTCTCTGACAGGTATTGGGCGTCTTGTTTGTGTCCTACCATCATTTCATGGTTTCGAGAACTAAATCGCAGCACAGCGCTCTCAGCGTTATCCAGATCTCGATGGGAATTGCGATTTCGTGGGTGAAGTTCATATCGTGTCGCCGAAATACAGCATACCATTGTGCGGTGAAAAATAATTGGTCGGTGTTAAGTTTGGAAATATAGAACGCCACTGAAAAGTAGCGACACTAGGGAATCTCTCGTAAGAAATCTCTTTCTTTGCTTGCATTTTTATTGTCAAACTCTTTTCGATGCGACAGACCGCCAATCCTCTGGCAGTACGTGTGCTTGGAAGTTGGATATGACATTCGCTGACTTCTCCAAGATAATCATAATGTTCGCCGTGGAAATGTGAGCCCGTTGCTTGACCATTTCTAAGAGTATCCTACTTATGTGATACCCATAGGTTTTACTGCTACAGAGTGTGGATAGGTTGGTTCTACTCGCTCGATATCCGCCTTGTCACTTATCTACTCCTTTAGTCAGTGATCGAAACCGCGTAATAACCGGCCTGGTGGTACGTACTACCAGATTCGGATCTTTATTCTGTTATACAACTGCGATCCCTAGGCAATTTTTGCTACAGTTCAGCTTAGTATGTTATCTATCTCCAATGTCCTGATTTTACTGCTCACTGTTGGCAGTCTTAGGTATAAGTATGTTCTTTTCACTCGAAAATCTCACTGGCGACTTACTACGCCGCTGTTCTGCCATGAATTCCTAAAGTAGGAAACGTGGTACTGTGGGTTTGCATTATACTATATTTTTGATGTCCCTGATCTCATGCTGGCGGATCAGGATCGTCAATGGGACGATAAAAATTCTGTATTCCAGCCCAGTACGTAACTCGGAAATGACAAGTACTGTGACGGCTTACTTGGGTCTGTTCTAGTACCTCCCCGTGTCGTATGGCGCTGGTGCTATATGTGATATTCTAATATCTGCATCGATGATATTTTTCCTCCGGGAAGCTCGTACTGGGGTCAGAAGGTACGTTAATTATAAGGAAGCTGGATGATGGTCGATTATTATCTCTCCTAGGTCGGGAAACCGAATTCATCGGTTGATAATTCTATTTGTCCAGATGGGCGTATTGACGAGGTAAGATTACACTTCATTGCAATGTGTGCGAGCACCGACAGTTTAGTGTGACTGCGACGTGCGTCACCATTTCCGTGAGTCCCAAGCTTTCATGATCTGCATTCCGAGTGCTTACGTTCTCATTTGCTTAGTTCGCTATCCGTGGCGCTCCCTGGCAAGCACTTCCCTCCAAGATTCTGCCCTGTCGTACGTGTACTTTATGTCTTGCCCCAAAGTACCTCTTTTTCTTATCAACGTCGCAAGTGTACACCATTTCTATGCTCTCAGTGTAAGTTTCCGTTTATCCGGTCGCGTGCTTCTTTTCTTCTTCGCTTCTACCTCCTTTTGATAGTGAAACTCTGGATTTTTCCTTTTCCCCACTCATTTGTATTTTTGCAGGTTGAACGCGCGCAAGACGATAAGCGAGGTGGAAGAACAGGAGGAGATCGCCATACCCACGATTCGAATAGAACCTGAGAGTGCCTAGATTGGGTCACGAAGCCCCACGTGGAGCGACTGACAGCCGTCCCTGCAGGGAATGGAGGGACCCGTCATCGTAGCCAGGTTCTATTGCGACGTCCGCCACTGCAAGTGGACGAACGGGGATAGGCATTGGGAAGGTTGGATCTGAGGACGCGAAGTATCGGAGGGCCGCGTGTATTATTGGAGGAGACCATGCCTTGAGCTACCCAGGCCTCAGGCTCGCATTTCATTGTTCAGGTGCAAAGGCCGACGAGCGGGGGAAGCGTGCTCGGTTGCAGCTGTTGATGACAAATATGTACTTACTCAGTCGTGCCACATGTATGTAAATGAGATCAGCCTCTGAAAGTTAAAAAAAAAACCCTTTCAAAATCATTCAATGATTCAATGTCACACTGTCACAGGTCCGGTTCGGTTCGGTGACGTGCGAAATACCCGGGCGATCACTGAGTATCCGAGCGCTCTTTGTCGGAGAAAATTTTTGGGCCATGCTAATGCCGCCGGCTTACCATTCCGGGCTGGGTGCTGTGCCATGAGTAATAAATTAACATGGTAAGTTCATGAAAATTACATAATTTACATTGCCACTGGTTGTTGGGGCAATAATAGCATATTTCATAATCAGGCCACCATCGTGCCATGTTAATAGATATCGTCGTTTATTACTGAATAAATGAGCGAGTCGCGTTGACGACGCTCTCAGTGATATAATTTTTTTTTTTTACAGTGGCTCAGATCAGTATCGACTGACTGCCCCCCCCGTGGGCGGGGACCAACGCGCCATACGATCGCGCGATAACGTAGAAGACGCTGACGTGAGCAAGTTTGCGCAAGCCAGCCGTCGCTCGGCGTTTCAAACGATCGCTTTGCAAAACACTTGGGAAAAGCCGTCGCTCCGGGACGCCGGCATCATGTACGGGGGGGGGACCCGATCCGATCAAAGCGTATCGATAAAGAGAGTGTTATTGCGCGATGCATAGAATGACAGATGTGTGGGGGGATAAAGAAAGAGAAAGACGAAATGAAAGAAACGTGAGTCAGTGGCAGACTCCGTGCCAGTGCAGCTAGGTTTAGTGTTCGAATCCGGTCTTGCATTGCAAGACCGGGAAGGGGGGGTCTAACACAAAAAAAAAAGAGAAAGGAAGGGGATAGCAACAGGGGGGTCTACTACGAGTCCAGAACGTGACGAGCGTGTAATAGAGTTCAACAAGAATAAGAGTCCAACGTCCGAGATCGTTCGTCTCGTAAAGAAATAAAAAAGAAACGAAACCGTTCGTTGCACAAATAATAATATTACACGTAACTTGGGTATACGAACGTGTGGTTGGTTTTGTGGCTCGTGTGTGTGTATGTGTGTGAGGGGGTAAGCAGTCGTCAAAAAATTGGGAGGGGTAGCAAGTGAAAAAAAAAAAAAGAGACGAGGTTTTTTTTTACTGTAATAGGATAGAGGGGTCGAATATGGTGGAGTTGTCAGGCAACGGCACGTTGGGCGGCTGTTTCGCATCGGATGCGAACCCGACCCGTAACCTAGACGCTCTAGAAACGATCCCGAGAAATTGGGTGAAATAGAATGAAAAGGTGAGATAGGAGAAAAAAAAAAAGAGAAAAAATAACGATTGGTATGGCAGATACCTTTCTCGAAACAGAACAAGGGTTTTGGGGAATCAATGTGTTTTTTGTTTTTAAAAGAAAATGATACGGCAGACACTTTCATCAGGAATGCGCAGCGCCCTGTACGTGCAAAAACGCCGTGTGATCAAAAGGGTTATAAAACACCAGGAAAACACCAGGTCGAAATCTCGAAGCGGAACTATAGCGTGCACGGAGGTGTGAGATGATATAGGTGTAGAAGTCTGTGGGCTAGCGCCTAACAATGACCAGACAAATGATATGCAGCGATGGTGATGATAATGATGGCGTGACGAACAGCATTAGATGAAGAACTGGGTACTAGAAACGCGTCAGCAAATCACCGCACGCGGTTGAAAGAACGAGACTCACTGCATCCGACTGCACGCGTGCACCTCCATCTCTTCCATCTTATATGAATTCAATTCTTCCTTTATTCGTTGCGCAAGAGCCGGCGTCAGCCGGCTCCACGTAGCCGGTTCACTTCTCCGATCATACACCGTCGACGAAAACGTATCGTACACTGACAAACTATCCGCAAATACCAGTTTTTTGGTTGTCGCTGCACCAGATGCCGAACGATGAGAGAGCGTTGCCGGAACTGCCGGGATCGTCGACAATGCAGGTGCGGACGAGTTTGGCAGCGAAAAAAGGGATCCATGATGAGGGGACGAACGTCCTGCTTCTGAGTCGGAGGAGGGTGACGAGTCAGATGAAGATCCAAACGAAAGAGCAGGGAGGCTGGGTATGTTACCTCCCGCGCTGGTGGCATTACCATTAGGATGTGGAGACGTATGCGATGGGTGTCGATGTAGTCCGTCGATGTGATCAGGGTCTGGTGAAGGTATACGTGCTAATGGTCCCAGTTCGGAAGTCGATCCGGGATGTGAGTTGTACGAATTCGAACGTATGCGACTGAACGATGGGTTTCCCTGTGGGTCTACGATGTACGAATCTTGACTGTAATTATCAGCGCCTGAGTCCACCCATACCATCCAATCAGATCGACCTCGCCATAAGCTGAACCCGGCACGCACCTTTCAAAATCCCCTTAGCTGGCGCTCTTGATCTGTCTATACTTCTCTGCACAGATTGTGCCCATTCGAGCACTTCCTCGTCATCCGCCGGTTGCCCGACCGCGATACGAATAGTTTCGTCTTCTTCCTCTGGCCAGGGTTCGTCATCATCCCATCCCTCTGAAATGTAATTCGGACCCTGCGGCGTACCATGCCCTGGTCCGTGCCCATCCTCGCTCCCCGAATCGGAATCCTCCTCGACCACAACCCGCGTCCCATCCTCCGTAATTTTCCGACCCGGTCCTGGCGAATCCCCTCTCGCCGTTGCGGTGTTCTTTTCCCACGTCGTTGGCACAGGACCGCCACCGCCGTTGGCGTTCGCCGCGCTCTTTGCTTGCTCCGTTTGCCTGGCCTGCGCCTGAGCTTGTGCCTCCGCCGCCGCCTTTGCCTTGGCCGCCGCCTCGGCGTTCGACTTGAGAGTATGCTGCCGTGCGAGCTTCGCGGCGGGACTGAGCCCGCTCAAACTTGCGTCTGACCAATCGCCGCCCGACCCACTCCTATCCAGTTCCGCGACTGCGTGAGAGACAGTAGGCGCGGCGACGCTCCCCTTGGCATCTTTCTTCTTCTTGGACTTCTTTCCCGATGAGCTGCCACCTTCCGCCTCGCCGTCGTTATCCTTTTCCTTTTCCTTTTCCTTGTCCTTTTTATCTTTGAATAAAGACGTGATGCCAGCGAGCGAGTTCCGCCGGGCGAGCTTCCCAATGGAACCGATCTTGCGAATAACGACGGAGGCCGAGGACATGGTGGAGGAAAGCGAAATGTTGTCCGTAGATGCGTTTAGACGTGAATTAAACAAGGACGCCGCCCGCGATTTTTTCTTGCCTGTGGTGGCCGTCGTAGGTCCGTTTCCACCGGGAGCGGTACCTGTCGTGATGGTGCTCGAGGCATCGTTTGCATCGGTGGGACTCGGTGCTTCACCGCCGTTCACCTTGGGGCTTGCATTGACTGATTCGGTCTCTTCTTGCAGCGCCTGCGCCGCATTCAGCGAAAGAGCACGTCGTAGTCGACCTTTAAGTCCTCCGCTCTTGACAGCACTCGTCCCGCCGAGACCCATGGCAGAGTTCTCGAGCATGGCTGCGAGGTCGGAATCGTCCCTGGATATGCGCCGGTCAGCATGAGAACTCGAATGAGGGGCCGGTTGGCGAGTTGTTGGGGATGGGAGAGAAGGCGGGGTAGTGTAAGTGGAGCCTTGGGAAAGAGGCGAGGGACGTGCAGGGCGTGCCTGAGTGGAGTGAGAGGAATGATGAGAATGTGACGGAGTCGAAGTGGATGACGTCGAGACGGAAGCCGAGGGACGGTGTGTAGCAACCGAGGAGTTGGTCGAGGAAGACGAGCCAGTACGATGGTGGGGGAGGTGTGCGCTCAAGGATCGAGAGGAATTGCTAGCGTTGGCGCTCGCACTGGAGGATCCGCTACCTGTACGTGAACGTGTCGCGTCGGGCCCTGACAAAGGAGGTGGAGAGACAGTCTGGGCTGCAGAACCGCTCCGTGCACGAACGGTGCCCTGGTGAGAGGCAGAACCGTTGAGATGGGTGGACTGGCCTTGTGTACTGCTCGTGCGCTGTCGGGCGTGACCGTTGCCACTTCCGTGGGTGGAGTTGCTCGAGTTGACTGACGTGGAAGAAGCAGAGGCCTCGCCCCTCGCATAGGGTGGCTGGAAGGATCCTCCAGGACGCCAGTCATTCTCCTGTTGTTGGGAACGGCCTGGAGCGGGGTTGACAGGTCGGCGATAAGGGTGGAAACCGTCGTACTGTGGTTGTGAACGGGGAGTGTCAGCGGAGGCTGTACGATGGGTATAGCCGGGAGCGTGATGTTGCTGATGCGGGGGAGGAGTACCGCTGGGGAAATGGGTGAAGAGCTGGTTTGGATTGAAATACTCTGCAGGGGAAGAGGGAGCAGAAGAGGAACCGGAGCGTTGAGGGGATGGGGCGACTTGGGCGTGTGAACCCATCTGAGCCTGAGCGCTGAACATCATCTGCTGATAGGCCCACTGTGCAAGCTGGGCATTAGCTGTGGCGGGATCAAAGAAATGGTTTTGAGTTTGGTGTGGATGGAGAGGGTAGGGTTGAGCCGGGAGCTGTTGGTGTTGGTTTTGATAAAAGGAAGGGTAAAAGGGTTGAGCGGATACGGATGAATTCCATGGGCCCTGGGATTGCTGCACAGGATACGGATAGGGCTGCTGAGGATGTTGCGGGTGAGGCTGCTGCGGATGGGGGGGAGAAGAGCGATCGTTGGCGGGAGAAGAGCGTTGTCGAGTCGAGGAGACGTCCATAGTGTGATCTCGAGGGGGATGCCAGTCGGATGGAGCGAGAACGGCCATGGACTAGACGCTGGGAAAAGAGAGACACGGATCTCGTTACGAGAGGGAGAGATTGGCGCAACGCCGACGTGGGGGGACGAGGAGGAGTACAAGACGCCTGGGAAAGGTGAGCGTGGAGAAGGAAGAAGAGGGGAGAAAAAGACGGACTGGTGGGCTGGGAAAGAGAGAAACGGGTCAGGACAAGGAGGGCGCGGCCACGGTCGCCGATGAGGAGGGGGACGTCGGGGACAGCGGGAACGACGGGGGCGGGGGCACGGGCGGGGGACGAGGGCGGCGACGATGGGCTCGGGAAGCGCTACGGCGAGCAGACAGCTTTGGCTCTGGTTGGTACGGACTACCCAAGTTTGACCCGCGTTGCAGTCTCGCTGCGTTACAGCCACAGATGACAAATACGGTACAACACGTCGCTGTTGTCGACGACGACGAGCAACACCAGCACGACTAGACCGTCGACGTGGCAATGTTGACAACGTCCATAGCTTAGAGTGTCGTCCAGTTTCACTACCAACGTGTTCCCACACAATGTCTGTCCGCAGCATCTCCCTCCCGCGCCATCATCGAAGCTCCCCAAATCTGCGCTCCTACGTGGCGCTCTCTTTGTGCCACACTTTAAATTTTTTTCCCGGATTCCCTCTTCCGCCGTCTTACGTCCAGCCATTCTCAAAACTGATTCGCCAGTCTGTTCCGGTACCTTTATCCTCCAAAATTTTGTATTCCCCGTTGCTTCTTGCGTGAATCGCCTTCCCGGAGCCGGTGTAATTAGATCCTCCTATTTTTATTTGATAACGTAATCCCCTACGGATCACGTCCCTTGGCCTTCTCCGACCGCATACGTTTCTCCAATCTTCTCCACCAATCCTTTCCACTTCTCCGCAGGAACCAGCATCGCACGTCCTCCCAGATCCAGCCCCAAACCGTCCCCATCGCGGGGCTGTGCATCCGCGAACCCGTATGTGGCCGTGTGCGTCGCGTGCTGCTCGGATCAGCTTCTCAAGCACAACGGAGATCCTTTGAACGCACCTGCATGATTTCCTCGTCTTCCGGATGGAACCCATATACGCCGTCTTTTCTTACCTTCGTTTCCATCGTCCTGTGCCGCTTCGAATCCCGTTGTGCTAGCATCGCTACTTCTTCTTCCCCCGTCAGCCGATACACCCGCGAAACGAATAGATAGTGTGTAAACTCGTACGCTTGACCCTGCAGCACAGTCTGTATCGCATGCCTTACGAACCATGTACACGCACCTCTTTGATCGCCTCCTCCATTTCCTCCGACAGTATCCTATACATGGGTGCCATCACCTGCACCGGCATGTTGACCAGACGCTCGCTCACCACCAGTCCCACATGTCCTGACGGATCGCGCAGGAGAGATGAAAGCGCTGCGTGAAATACTCCGTTCCCGCTCGTTCTCGATAGCACGTAGTCCATCAAACCTTGCAAGCCTGGGTGATCCTACAACGCGTTTCAAATCAGCCTGATCTCCCCGGTCCAAAAGCAGGTAAGAATGCAACACACGCGACAGCTGATCGCTGTCAGGACCGCGTAAGGATCCGATCCCTCCTCTTCCTCCGTCTTGATAGTGCTCCCAACCCCGTTTTCTTCCGCGACCGTCGTCACAAGTTCGGTGAGCGGCCCCGTCTGCACGCGCTCTGCATCCGGACCAAAGAGCTGCGTGAAAAGTCGTTTGATCGCGTGGTAGTCGGTCGTACTGTTGACGTTGTAGTAGTCAAAGTTGACGTCAACGAGGGTGGGGGTCTACTTGGCGGGTAGTGAGAACAACATGTGACGCGCGCAAACGAGGGCATACTTGTTCGTCGGAGCTGTCGTCGTCGTTATCGACGTCCATGTCGTGGGTCTGCTTGCGTTTCGACATGATGGAGCGGTGAGAGAGCGGTGATCGGTTTTGTCTGTCCGATATCTAAGCAGGTTGTCAAGAAACTGCACAAATCGGAATCGATTTTCACTCCCTAACGACAGTTCGTCCCGTTCTCTTGATCTATCTCATAAGATAGCCTTGGAAAAGGCGCACTGAGGTATCAGCTCGTCGTGGAATCCGTAGTAGTATCTATGACATTCGTGATCCGTCGGACTGCCTCTAAATCTCTGGGAAAGCAACGTGTGGGGCGCTAGACATCCTTCTCTACAGGTCTGTATCCAACCACGACCGTGACCGAGCTCTCGCGTACGCATACAACCACAATGAGCCCGAACCAGTCTCTTGCAATTCGAAGCCAAAACCGCGAGGCAGCTCGAGGGCATCGTTCAAGCGAGCATCCCCGGGTCTAGGCGGCGGCGGCTGCCAAAATAGCGCGCCATCGCATAGTTACCTTGAGTCGACAGCTGGAGTCGGAGTCAGTGTAATTGGGCTACCGTACATAATCACACCAACCCTAACCCGACGTGGCACCTCCAATGATTCTGTAGAGTCTGCCGATTTGCCGGGTCGGAGCGTGAAAATGATTGGTCGATTCTCTTCCTGACAGGGGTCAATAAACATGTCCTCCCCCTCATCGAGTTCAAATCAAACGCGTTGCACTTACACGACGCGTCCGTGCACCGCTCAGTCGCGCTCTGGAATGACACGTCCAGGAACTGGAACTGCGCGCCCACAGACTGCCGCGTCAACAAGACTCGAAAGCAGCCACGTCGTCGCTGTCCTCGAAAGTCGCGGCGTCGCACACGAGGTGGGCATCGCAGCAATAGACCAAGATACAGGGCGCGTCACGCTCGTTCAGGAGAGCTTTTTTTTTCCTTGCTGCCTGTCGTCGCTTGACTTGGGCCATGCAGCTCGCAGATTGTTCGACGTACATCAAGACGCTCCATCAGATGCATATTCATTATCCCTCCCTCGTTCTTGTACCGGACACATTTGTAGCTGCTACAGACGCGACGCTGGCATCGGGCTCGAAGAAGCGACCGACGACGTCCTTATTAGTACAATTTATCATGGAGGAATTTCCCAGTACACCTATAGAGCCGATCGCTAGAAAGTATTGGAATGATGGAGCAGGTACGCTCATTGTGTCACACCGTTTTTCCAATGGTAATCATGATAGGAATGGACTTCATAACTCAATTATGCGTGGAAAATGACGAAAGAGCTGCCACGCTCGTCTCTGTGTCAGACAAGTGCCTATATGCGTTTCAAAAATTTACTCTGCGCTGATAGTATCAGGTACTACGCACTTTCTGCTGCGTGTGCCTTGTTCAAGCATGCCGAAACTCGTTGGAATACCCGTTTTTCAGCCGGGTCACTACGCATACATTATACTTCCGTGGAGGGAACGATGTTGATTGATCCCGAGACAGCAAAGAACCTCGAACTCATCAAAAATGTTTTACGCAAGAAATCGACACATACACTCTTTGGGTAAGAACACTTTCAAATCGCTTTGCTGGCTAAATGTAAGCACACAGAGTTCTCAATCACGCATTTACTTCTATGGCCTCCCGGTTGTTGCGCACAAATATCCTGGCACCGTTGACAGGTGCGTGTATTTCTACTCCGGTAGTTTTTCGGATGATAAACCGCAAATTTCTAGATATTGAAGCTATCAATGCCCGCCTTGATGTTGTAGAAGGCAGTCGAATATTCCCTTGGTCTATTTTCATACTAATTTATCACGCAGAATTGGTGCAGGACGAATATAGATTTACGGAGATAAGGGATGCTCTCAGGCATCTCAACAAAGTGGATTTTGACAAGTTGATATCTTCGGTAACAGAATCCAACAGAATCCAACTATCGATTGATTCACTCCCCTGATCGTTGAATGTTCAGCTAGCAACATGCGAAATTCGTCCATCGATTTCAGCCAAGTCCGCATTTTCTCGGGTTTCCCAGATTCTCGCTCTTCAGAACATCATTAAAAGCTTGCCATCTCTTCGAAAAGCATTGGTAAACAGGAAATCTCGGCTTCTGAAGATTACACATGAGGTATGTAGACGTTGTCAATATAGTGCTCGGTCTCGTTTAAGAATATTTTAGATGATTTCGGACAATCGACTTTCGCTTATTTCAGACCTTATAACGGATAATCTGAATGATGGAGTTGGTTCCAACAAGGTTCAGATTGTATGCCAGGATTGCCATCATGCTTTCTCATTTTTTGTTATGTCATTCAGGGCGGTCTCGCGGCCGTCAACGCCAGAGTATATGCTGTGAAAGTATAGCGTTTCATGATGTTCAAGCCCCACAGACATCTGACACACGTTGGTTCTAGGCGAGCCGAAACCGCCTTCTCGACGTGGCGCGAGAAACCTTCAAGGAAAATGTCGGAGATATATACCAGCTGAACACATCACTATCGGAGAAGCATGGATTACCAATCACATTAGTATATCAAGGAAATGGGTTCGTTTTTGCTCTGAAGAAAGACGAAGTAGAAGGAGAGCTTCCCAGAGGGTTTCTGAACATTTCAGAACAAAAAGGAAGATGGATATTTTCTAGCATGGAATTGGTGTGTTAACTTCTGCATCCCATTGAAGGTTTTTTACGCACTGATTTTCTGTAGAAAAAGATGAATGCGCGTATGAAGGATGCGCTAGACGAGACCCTGATTCTTAGTGATAAGTACGTTTTTGTTTGCTTGAATTCAAATTCGTGCATCGACGTCTCCAGGATTATCCAAGAATTGGTCTCTGAGGTGTTATCACACTCGGGCGCCCTATATTCTGCGTCTGAAGCGGTATCTCCCTTTCCTTTCATCGTATTTACGATTCCTCACGTTGACAGGTAGCTTTGGTAGACCTTCTTTGGTCGTTTGCGCATGTATCTATAAGTAAGTATCGACCTTAGGGTGCATCACTCTGTCAATATTGATCTTTGTTTCAGTGAGAAATTACGGTTATTTTTTGTGCCACTTTCGCGAGTAATATACCAACTAACGAACCTATACTATTACACAGTTCGGCCGGAATTCACGGGGACTCTTGCGGTAAAATCAGGTCGGCATCCAATTCTTGAAACTGTACGGGCGGTTGGGACAATCGTTGCGAACGACATCTACTGTTGTGACGCATCTCATTTTCAAATCATCCGGGGTCCAAAGTGAGTGCCACATTCGATAGTGAGAAGGATTACTAACAAATCACTCTTAGTATGTCTGGTGCGCTGAGAATCGGGTTCTCATACGCGAATCTCATAGATGTTTAGGAAAGAGTACATATCTTCGTCAAACAGGCCTCTTGCTCATCATGGCGATGTGTGGTTGTTTTGTTCCGGCTGATTATGCTAGCTTTCGGTGGGTGGGTTCCTTGATTAAAAGTTATGTATATATTTTGACATGCTCAGTGTGCATGATGCGCTTTTGTCTCGTTTGTCAAACGACGACGACATGGAGAAAAGTCTTAGTACATTCGCAAACGAGATGACGTCCTCAGCGATGATATTAGGCAAGTGATATAGTTTCGCGAGGATAAGCTCATTCCTGAAATATATAGGTCTTGCAACTCCGAAAACACTCGTCTTGGTGGATGAGTTGGGCCGCGGGACCTCCCCTTGTGAGGGCACAGGAATTGCTCACGCGATTGCAGAAGAATTAATTAAAATCAAGGTAGGCGCGGAGACGGCATGCAACTGTACTGACTTTTCGCTTAGTGCTTTGTATTGTTCGCAACGTTCGTTCTTTTGCTTGATATATCCGCCGTCGCTTCACCTTTTCTCGTAGCCACTTCCATGAGTTATCGACGACACTTTCTCGGCAGCCCTCTGTGGTAAAGTAAGATCTTATTTTAAATACAAATATTATAAAACTATTCTGATTATATTCTAGCCTGCATCTTTCTGTTCAGGTCGGTAATGTCATTGTCCAAACCGTCGCTATAATGGGAGCTCCTGTTAGCGCACAAGGAAATCAACGTCCAGCGTCGGCATGCTATTTAAGTACAAGTTAGTAACCACTGACCGCGCACCAGGCTCATGATCTAACTCGATGCAGAGTAGTGGACGGCCTTCCAGAAGATCTAGATCATTATGGTTGGTTCCTGTGTGCATCGGCGTACTAACTTGAACGGTAATATGACAGGCCTTGAACTTGCTCGACTTGCAGACCTGCCTAGCGATGTCATTGAAGAAGGTAAGAGAGTAGCAAGCGCGCTGGCGGACCTACATGCCCGAGAAGAAGAGGAAAGTCGGACTACCATCCTGGCTGCGCGCCGGCGTGCCGTTCTGAAAGTGCGTCTTGTAAGGCTATTTACTTTCTCGACCAACCACGGAATACGCGGGGTGTTACAGCTTCGCTCGCAACTGACACAGGCCTTGGACTATTCCGCGCTACCCGAGGAGGAACTGGTTGCGTATCTCGCGCGGTTTCAAAAGGACATTGTCCGGGTTTTCCACGAAACGTCGCTGTAAAATTGTGCTACGCTCGAGTGTTTACTATCGTCAATAATATTTTTATTTTTCGGACGGAACCTGGGAGCCAAGATCATGTTATCATGTTATCATATGTGACTGGCGTTGGCGGCAATGCGATAAGGGTATAGTTGATTACGGCATGCACTACATTTTCACTGTCGCTATCTAATACCATTCTGGTCTAGCTCATCGCCTACTAGTAGCAGCACAGACACCTCCCGATTGGGTCCCCAGACTCCGTGATGGACTGTTCGGTCCCTAGGCGATGTTGTCTCCCCTAAGCTTTATATCCTTTTCAGATACATATACATACCCCACAACTGTCGTTCAGCTTCACTCCTCATACTCATGGGTAACTGCATTTCGCATCCCCAACGAAGCCAGAGCACCTGCCGTCAAGACCATGCCGACAAGTGTGTTGCGACTTTGGAACTACCAACATGCCCTGCGCTCCCCATCCACGAACCAACACAGTCGTTCTGGACGTTTCCGCCATCCTCCATCGCTTCCCATGGATCCAGCGACGCATTCCCTACACATGCAGACGTCGGTGAGTGCCCCCAAGCCTCCGTGCGTCTCCCGTCGTTCGCTCACGTGCCAAACGGCCAGTCATCATTGGGTCCGGAATCTCTGCCGCATCGTTTGTGAGGACGCTACTCGACTTGGACCAAGCGCGCGAGGACGAGAGCGACCCGTTGCGCGTCGTCATGCTGGAGGCGCAAGAGACAAGCTCCGGAGCCACGGGCAGGTGGGTAAGAGTACTGGAGTCGATCACGACAGACGGCCGAGGGCGCCATATTGATGCGTTTGGCAGGAACGGAGGGCACATCAACGCACCTCTCTACCACGACTATGAAGACCTGAAACAGAGTCTCGGTGTGGCGGCTGCGCAACAGATCATGCGTTTCCGACTGGCTCACCAGGAGGTGATAACGCAGGTTGCCGAAACAGAGGCCGCCGTTGATGCGGACTGCCGGAAAGTGCTTTCCGTGGACGTCTTCTTTGATCGATCGGTGTTTGCCGAGGCGAAGCGCAAGTTGCGCGTTTACATGGCGGATATGCCTCGAGAAACGAGTTCGTGGCGCGTTTGGGAGGGAGAAGAGGCGCGAAGGGTACGGTTTGTGTCGATTTCATTCACATGGTGGATTCTCAGCGGTGTCATCGATAGAGATACAACCTATCATCGCTTGCCGTGGGGTGCATTACGACACACGCAGGTGCTGTACATCCTTATCGTTTCGTCACGGGCATTCTATCACAGCTACTGGAGGAATATCCCAAATAGTTGAGTGATTCTAATTTTGTTTCTGGTCGTCTCGCTGAAACACCGCCTAGTTTCCAGCTTTTCACACAGACACCGTGCACGTCCATCATAGAACCTTCACCCACGAACACGTTCTATTCTTTGATCACGCCTCGCGGCCAACTGACCGCCTCTCACGTCGTTCACCTCACGAATGCATACGTCGGCAAACTCGTTCCCGGCCTCGCGGACGTCGTGTACAGAATTCGAGAGACGATGACTGCACAACGGCCCGGAAGAGCTCTCCAGTTCCAGGCGTTTGATAATGAAGGTGCAAACAGGGAGCACGAGTCACGGTCCTACATCTTTTACGACAACCCCGAGAAGAAGGGCTTTGACTACCTCACGCAACTTCCAGGCGGCGAACACGAGCTCATGTTTGGTGCGGGTCGCGAGGCGGTTCCTGACATCGATATGGACTGCGGCAAGGTGTGTAAGCCACCGTCAAAGGGCATGTATGACGTGCACAGCGCGGCACACGTGTCGGGAGCGCTCCCCGTCTACTTTGGAGCGAACAACTGGGGCGCTGAAGCCGTCTGTGCAGTTGAATCGCCGCAAGTCGCTCAGGGACAGCCTGAGACCTCGAGTCCTTGGGCGGCTGGGAGAGTGAAAGCGCTCTGGAGTGGCGTGCTGAGCGTATCGGTGGACGAGTTCCCCTGGGTGGGCCGCATCCCGAGCGCCATCTCTGGTAGGCGGTCGCCCCAACGTGCCCTTGGGGGTTCAGCGTCAAAGCTCGGAGTGGACGAGGTCCTATGCAAGCGCTCGAGGACGGCGGATCCGGGGGAGTGGGTCGCCGCGGGGTACTCTGGCGAGGGCATGGTACACGCGTGGTTATGCGCGCGGGCGCTTGCGCTGATGGTACTGGGACTCGACGATGTCCGGGACGTCGAAACCGAGGGTCACTACGGCGCAGGGCAGACCGCCAACGAGTGGTTACCGGCGTGTTTCCGGATCACTGTGGCGCGTTGGAAGGACGGACGTCGTGCGTCCAAGGGATTAAGGGGTAGTGTTGGACGCGAGACCACTGCGCGAGGTGGGGCGGGAAGGATGAAGCTCTATCGGGGCGTCTGACTTTGGGACGACTGGAACTTTGATCGGATACCCTCTTGGAGGTGAGATGGCCCGTCGGTGGAGTGTCTTGTGTATATATGGGGTACGTGTATGCTGGCGCTAATGTGTGAATAATGAGGACGGGAAGGGTATACCATGTTTGCAGACTATGATAAGAAATTTTTGTTTCACATTTTTGTTGCATGAAAATGTAAAGTATTATTATTATGAAAATGTTTAAGGAAATGCACTCTTTTGTGTAGCATATTAGCATGACGAAAATAGCAAAGAAAACAACAAATTTTCAGGGGCCATAAATTTAGCACAAAATTTTAAATACCGCCAACGCCTTTTCTGGCACCAGATATCCGAACTTTTGGTTTTGCAAAAATGCTACGGGCAATATATAATTTTGCATTGTCTTTTCAGTTTACAGAAAATATCATATTTTCACTTACCTTTTTTATTTGCTAAAAATGTTGCATATTCGAGATGAGAAAAGGGATCAGCCACTCATCAGCCACTCAGCAGGCAATCAGCACATGTTCAGCAGACGCTCAGGCAGGCATTCACTACCACTCAGTACTCAGTAGCACACAAGCAGAGATAAGGTATTATATTCCTATCAAATAAATTGTTACAAGTTATTTAATAGCCATTTCTTAGTGGTATCCCTGCTGGATGCCACCACTTTCTTTGTCACCTTGTGGTACTTCAGCTTGTTGTGCCATTCTGCAGCAGAATGGTAAGAGGGGGGAACCAGTACCATGGTAATTGCAAATCTCTTCAAGGTGCTTTTGAAACCATGCTTCGTCATCTGCAGATCAATATCCAACATTTAGTCCACATATTTCCCATGTGGACTGCTTAGGCCACCATGAAATGTCAGATGTTTGTTCACCCCAAGAAAAATCTCACTGGCCTGAATGAAGATCAATATCAAGTTTGAGATGGAGTTACAGGAAGTCAACTCGCCGATAGAGATCTTGTACACGCCACATATGACAAATTCATCATTTAGATCCAAGTCATCATCCCTTCCTAATTTTCATGGTGGTACCATATCTGAAAATGTCTTCTTAGGGGCTGCCACATACAAGCAAGTCCATATGGCCACCAAGAGAATCACGCGCCAGGCATGTGATGATGCCACCTTTCATCAAGGTAGCCCTGCCATAGCTCTGTTGTAATAAGTGGTCCCTCTTGTCAAGATAAGAGTTGTAGTCAGATGGGAGGGGTTGATAATGGAAAGGGACAAAACCAAGTCCCATAGGATGCTCAACATAGGGTACTATAGGTTGTGGCACAGTTTCCAATACGATTCACATATTAAAGTGAATGCCTCTCAATGCAAGCTGCAATGCAATGTCTCAGAGGTCAGGGCCAAACTGAGCTTGGATTGTCTGCAAGACTGCAACAGGATCATCAAGAGAGATGGCAAAATGAGGTTTTGTGACTACCTGGCAAATGTGGATAATGTAGCATGTGGCCGTGGAGTGATTCCCATTCAGTGTGGTCCTTGTTCCCTGCTGCTGCTCAACAATTATGTGGCTGTATTTGTATTGTATTGGCTTGCCAGACTGTCATCCAGCATGTCACAAATGTCAGAATTGGGAGGTTGACCACTGATGAGCAACTCCAGAAATACTGTGGCTGCATTGCAAAGGGTGCTTGACATTGCAGAGGGTGCTCGACCTTCACAGATTTTCACCACAAGTTCAGAAAGGGTGTTGGAGGAGGGCGTCGAAAGGTGTGTGGAAGGAGAATGCATGAACCCATAATGCTGCTGTAGGACATTATCCAAAGTGGGAAATTTCAAGAATTTGGACTCAGGAGCATCGTCACCAACAAAGGTCGCAGCTTTATGAGACAAAGAGTTGGGTAGTGGTGCATTATAAGGTTCCATAGGTGCATGCTGACTGCCCTTGTCATCGAAGTCAACATCAGAAATGTCTGGTACTGGTGAATCAGCAAAGTCGAACTCAGTACACAAGTCCCATTCATCTCTGAAAGGGTTGTAACACTTTCAGCCACCTGGGTAGGACATCCAGATTTGAGATGCCGCTACGTGACTTATATTTGTGCAAAGCTGGAAGTTGTTTACCAATATCCATTGAAAGACCATTGCTCCTTTCCACCCAGGTAGCTGACCATCAGTGGCATTTCATGCATGCTTCTCGCATGCCATTTTCTCCTCCAGATACTTGTGTGCCTCTTTTTCTTTGTTGGCTATCTCCTGGCAGGCAAAAAAGTCCTTCCAGGTTTCCCCATTTCTCTGGCGAGATCCATGAATGGGGGAAGGAGGCTGAGGAATGGATCGATGAACAGACTTGTCCCGTTCAGCAGTAATAGCCAGTTTGATAGCACACCTAAGGTCCTTATTGCTTGGGTAGCAGTTCTCTCTTACCCACCTGCTGGTAAGAAAGTTGACAGGAAGGTTCTGGAAATTCCACTTCCCTTGCTTGTTGCAGCAACCCCAAAAGATGTAGACAGGGATATGAGCTTGTACCATTTGTTGTACATGGATGACACAAGACACCTCTTGTGGGTCCATGACAGTGCTGACTCTTGGAATTGCAAGTGAAAACATTCCAGCTGAAGAGTCTCTGAGCATCTTGACCATCGCTGGTGGGAATACTTTCTCCAATAGGACTTGGACCCATTGTGGATCAGGTCGATCAATGCCCACCAGGTATCTGCTCATGGACCACAATGTCAAGGTGATAAGATGCTGGAAACATTGCAGTGTGTGAGCCGCAGTACTGCAAGCAGCTTTTTCTGTCTGCTGAGGCTTCCTGTAATTGGTTTCTCTCGAAACCAAATCCAGCACAACATTCATAGATGCCATCACACCAAGTACATTAAAAACATCAGTGAGGAAATCATCCAGGGTAATCCATCTTTCCAGGACACTTGGTTTCAGCTGGTAGAGGGCATTGATTCAGACAATTGGCAAAGTTAATTTGTTGTAGATGAGACAGGAAAAAAGTGGGCTGTGGCAAAGATGGTTATGGAGGGAAAATGGAAGTTGCGGATAATCTGGAGACATAATATGGAATTTATGGCCAGAAGACAAGGCATCATCCTCTGGCAAGAGGACAGGCAGACAGATAGCGGGAGGCAGCACTGACATATTGGGAAAGATGATAACATGACCATTTATGATAAATGTATGCATTACTAAATGTCAAGAAATGTGTATCAGCATCACAATCAGGGGATCAAAGGAAGGAGTAGTACTTACTACAATACAGCAAGGATGGCAGATGAAACTCTAAGAGATTGGCAGGATGACAGAACGATGAAGAAGCTCATTAGTGTAAACACCGACGAGGGAAGGGATTTGTGGAAGAATGAAAGTTCCTTAGTGTAAATACAGAGGAACCAAACAAGTAAGGCAATAAATGCGAGTAAGGAAAATGAGCCATCTTGGTCAAATCAGTTGGTTGCAATTGGTCAGAGAACAGTGTTAGACTTACTAGGTAGTATATATAGGGCAGAAGTGGAGGAGGAAATGATCGATTTGTAGATTGAAGCCAGAAGCTCATAGATGTAAACTGCAATGGAAAGATGACGGAGAAGCTCCTCCGTGTAAACACCAAAAAGCAGCTATGTGAGAGGAAAGAAGCTCCTCAGTGTAGACACTGATAAGCTACAACAATGGCGACAGGGAAGACTCCTTGGTGTAAACACCAGTGAGTTGAGTAATGGCAGGAGGAGATATTTGAGATGCAAAGAGAACAACAAGGCAGAAACTTTGAATAAAAAGGCCCAGGTGTCACCCAATGCAAACAGTGGAAATGTGAAGTGGTTGTGGCCCACCAGCAAATCTGAAAGGGACAGTGAAGATCATCGCCCAATGATGAAAGAGACTACCAGTGGTATACCACAGGTAGTGACAAAAAGAGACTCCCTGCAGTAAACCACAGACAGGGAGGAGACATGAGATACGGGGACTGAACATTGAATGAGAATCCGGAGTGGTGGAGGCACCAATCAATCACACATCCACACACATTACATAATACAATGGGCCCTTTTTGGTAATTGGGTCACACATGTCGGCCACAGTGTCAATGACACTGACAACATTTTTTGCTGCTTGTGTGCCAGGCTCCCCTGCTGTCCATGGTTTACTACAGACAGTTCTCTCCTCCCCCCCTCTACCCTTCACTATCTGTGGTTTACCACCAGTAGTCTCTGTTTGCCTGGCGACGATCATTGTTGCCATGCTATACCACTTTCAATGATGGTGACAATGCTCTTCTCCCCAATGTGTACCCTTCCTCACTGTCCATGGTAAACTATGGATAGCTTCCCCCCTTCTCATTATTATCCATGGTTTACCACAGGTAACCTCTGTTCACCTGGCGACAACATTGTCGCCTCACCCCTCTATGCTCTCCAACATCTTTTCTTCCTTCATTGTCCATAGTTTACTGTGGGCAGCTTCTTCCTTTCACTTCTGTGGTGCACTGCTGGTGGCCTCTCCATTCACCCAGAGATGATCATCATCACTCTCTGATATTCAGCACCAGGGAATGTCTGATTTCCCTCGAATTTTGTTTTTACTGCAGGCACTCTCTGCCATTCTCAGGGGAGGCAGTAGATGACTCTTACACAGTCAAAGTCACTTAATTTACTTACATCCACTGAATATAACTGATATTGCTTGGGATGTATTTACCAGTGCTCTTTCCCATCTATTCCTCTCTTCTGTGTCCTTAAGTTTTAGCAAATCCACCTGCCACTTGTCTGGGTGAAATCTAATTTGCAAGTTCTTTAAATGACTGATGAATGCTGTGCAATCCATCAAATTTTGCAATGACTGCAGAAACCATTCAATTTCTTCCATCTTCATATCCTCTGTTTGGATTGTTCAGGGCTTTTTGAAGACTGGCCAAGGAGCAGCAGCTGGATGTATGACTCTGCCATGGGGGCGATCGCTGAGCCATGTTACCAACTTGACGAACCATTGATGAAATATAGCCACAGGCCACTTGTCATGCATGTATCGCAACTCAATCCTTTTTTTCTCTGCCTCCCAGCTTTTGATCTTCAGCTTTTGCTCCTTGCCCTCTGCTGCATCGATTCTTATGCCATGTGATTTTACTATATCATCATTCCAGTCTGGACCTCCATGCATGGTTTTCCCCATTTCAGGAACCTCCACATCTGTCAGGTTTATTGGATTTACCTTCCATGAAAACCTGTCCTGGAGCCTCTCTGCTTTTCTCTTACATCTTTCCTGAGCATTCCGTGCCAACTTTTGATGTATGGTGCTGGGGGATGCATCACGGGTGCACTTGCCATTGTGGTTGTTAGAATGGTGCAGTTTATTTTCTTTGTGGCTCCTGTCTGGTTTCTCGCCAGGAGATACTGATCTAGGTAAGCATTGCCAATATACTGCTATTTTATTGCTTATCTGCATGTTTTCTTCCTGCTTTTCCAGTAGCTTTATAATGATTATCTGTGGCTTGACCATCTTCAATAGGTGGGTTGTCTATTGCCATATGTTGCTCTGCAGTACACTGTACACACATTTGTCAGTCAACAAATGAGGGGATGGCAATCAATATATACCATTGGTGGCAATGTAATCCAACTGATTGTTGTTAATTCACATGCATTTACATAGCATGCATATGCTGGGTCGAGTTTATATATGTCTCATTGATCTCTAGTGCAATAGACAAGTTCTCTACCATATCAGTGAGCAACAGCCACAATGGCAATAGTAACAAGAATGCCTACCCACAAATATTTATCATCTGAGGCCATGTTCCCTTATCTGTTACATCCAATGCTCAATCAGTGTTAGGAATGAACTTCCAGGTCATAGTTCTGTTGGGCTGCACTTCAACTATGATGCACTGAAATACAGTCCCATCAATGGTCGGATTTCCATGAGTCAATGCTGTGAGTGGGTCATAGGGAATAAAATATATCTTCAAGTCAGGGTGTCACAAGATCTGGCCTGCTTGTTCTGGATCAAGACATCCAGGAAGACAATCATTAATAATGGGTATCTGAGGGGAATACATGGTAATGCTGTTTGTGGACTCAGATGATGTAGATTCTTTTTTAAATACATGGTTTATAATTGTGGCCCCAAATGCAGTTTAACAATAGTTGCCCACCCAAAAACGTCATTAACAATAATTGCCTGCCTAGCAACATTACAATAGCTACTAACCTGACATAATATTCTATTAGTCCTACAATTGAATTAATCAGGTCGACACCTTCCTGGAAAACATGAAGACTTACTTGGAATAAAGCCAAGATGACAACACAGCCTGGAGTAAAATTCCATTGCACATAGTGTGACAGGATCCAACCTGGTTCCACCCTTTCCAAGCTGGTGCTCACCATATTTGAATAAACTCAAGCAGGAAAGTGGGGATAGTGTTGGAAAGGATTCAAGGTATCATCCGGGGCAACATTTTGATGTTGAACTGCAAAAGATATCTTACCATCAATCATAAATATATACTTGATAGATTCTGGTATCTCTGGGAGACTGTCATTGCCACCAGCATGATAAATAATGAGACTGTTGCCAACATGTGTAGAACTTCTAGCATATACTGTTCCATTCACAAAATGCCGGGCATGGAGCATAACATTGTACTGAGAAATTAGTGAATGCAGATCAACAGGAGTTGAACAAGATTGAATACATTTTTCATTGGAATATCTGTGTTCAGATTCTTCTGAAGAAATAAAGGCTTTGTGGAACAGTACATGGCACTCTGTAATTGTGGGAGAACATTCATCTCGAGCCAACCAGGCCTTAAGCTGGGCAGCTTGGACATATGAGTTCAGAATTGTGGATTCCAGCTGGCCTGTGCAGATCAATGTCATTCATAGACTATCCACAGGCAGGCAGGCACATACCAAATTTATTGTTTGTTGGGAGACATTGCAGTTGGCTGATTAGCTGTTCGAACAGGAAACACCACCATGAGCATACAGGGCCAAAGAAGAGCAAGAATTGATAGATATGAATTGCCATGTGACCATTTATACAATGAGAAACAGATGGGTGGATGTCCTTCAACCTCGACAACCAGATGGCCATACAAGACTGATATGCAAAGGCACGCTCCTTGGTCATTGATCTAGCACATGCAATATGAATTGCAGATATGAGGGCCATGGTGTGATCCAAAGCTTCATGCAGCTGAAGCACAATAGCACCAGATTTGTGAACCATACTGTCCCCCCATAGGCTTACCAGTGCAAGTGGAAGATAGACCATGATCATCGTGCACCATTCATCTGCTTTCAAGCTACCTGCACTAGGTGACCCGAAGTTGTGAGGTACACTTCTTAGCCAAGAAGGAACATCTGATGTCCTTATCACAGACCATATTTTCTCAAGGACTTCATGGGTTCCATATCTAGCCAGCTGCTGACCAGCAGACCAAGGTTTGCCTTTGCACTAGTCGATTATCAGACAACGGGAATTGACAGAGTCAGGAAGAACTTACTCATTCTACAAGCATATTTACCCAGCTTGCTTTGAATATCTAGCCTTGGGAGGATGGTCAACAGTGCAAATCATTGATGACAAACCATAACGATGTAACATTCTTTCCCATAAGTTGTTTAGTGAGTGATCTTGAATGATCATCAATCTGCGATTCCTGACTGCCATATTTCATATTGAAATCAATAACCGAGGCAGTGAGTAGCACATGAATGGCCTTCACTTGCTTAGCCTCTTTAGCTGACATATTATTTATGCTGTGATCAGGGGTTTGGAACTGGTGTGCAAAGGCAGGAGGAAGTGCATCAGGAGTCACAGCAAAAGTAGTGGTGAGACAGAGTGTTACAATTCGTTGGTCCCCTTACCCTTTTTCTCTCGCTTACCACTGTACACCAAAAGGCCTCTGGCCCCATTGTTCGAGTCCCACATGGGCTCTTCTCTTTTCCATGACCTTTCCCAGATTTCCACTTACATATTTAGCATGACTCTGTTACGATTCGTTGACCCCTTACCTTTTTCCTTGACATTCGTTCACCATTGTACACCAAAGGTCTTAAGCCCTGGCGTTCGAGTCCCGCTTGGACTCTCTCTTTTTCTTAACCTTTTCTTCGAATACCGCTTACATATTTAGCGTGACTCATCCGCAGTTGTATTACCAACATCTCTCCGATGCCGTCGCATCATTCCATAATGACTCAGCTTTTCTTCGCGATTCCATCGCTTTCCATCGCTGACTCACCTTCTTCTTTGACCTACCCTTAACCCTTTGGCTCGAGTATATAAACCCTTGGTACACTGCTGTAGTTCCTCATCCTAGACCTCCTACAATCTACCTTGTACCTTGGATTGTCTTCAGTCCCTCAGTCCTTGTCCTACTGTTGAGTGGACGCTCCTTTGAACCCCCTCAATCCACTGTTAGTCCTACGGTGTCCCAAGAACTTCTGTCAAGGAAGACCCTTGTCAAACCCCTCAATCCCGTCTCCCCGACGGCCCCCAAGAAAGCCCCTTTGATCCCGTCTCCCTGACGGTCCTCAGAATCTCCATCAAGGACGTCCCCTTGCTGGATCCCTCGACTCCTGTCAGCTGCATAGCGACAGTAAGCCCTCGACCCCTTTTGTAGGTCACGCTCCGACTACGTCGAGCGTAACAGACTCATCTGCAGCTGTATTACACATACTTTTCCAATGCCATTGCATTTTTCCATAGTGACTTAGCCTTCTTCGTGATTCCATCACTTTCTATCGCTGACTCACCTTCTTCCTTGACCTACCCTTAACCATTTGACTCATGTATATAAACCCTTGGTACATCGCTGTAGACCCTTATCCTAGACCTCCTACAATCTACCTTGTACCTTGAATTGTCTTCAGTCCCTCAGTCCTCATTCTACTGTTGAGTGGATGCTTCTTAGAACCCCTTTGATCCACTGCTAGTCTTGCGGTGTCCCCAGAACCTCTGCCAAGGAATACTCTTGCCAGAACCTTTCGATCCCGTCTTCTTGATGGTCCTCAGAACCCCTTTGATCCCGTCTCCTTGACGGTCCCCAGAACCCTTTGATCCCATCTCCTCAACGGTCCCCAGAACCCTTTGATCCTGTTTCCTCGACGGTCCCTCAGAACCCCACCAAGGATGCCCCTTGCTGAACTTCCTCGACTCCTGTCAGCTGTATAGCGACAGTAAGCCTTCGAACCTTTTATAGGCCATGCCCTGACTACATCGAGTGTAACAAAAGGTCTAGGATCTCCCCGAGAAAAGGCTATCTTTGAATAAGCCACCATTTCGTACCAACACCCCAGAAACCCTAGACCCTATCCTGACCCAGTGTTGTGAAGGGACTCCATTGACTCATCTGAATCAGATAAACCCCCCACTGAATCCATCGACACCAATGAAGACATTGTCATCCCTCAACAACCTGAGGACTTAGAACTTGCCCACCGACTTTCTGCGGCACTTAGCATCCCCAGAGTTCCCACTTCCCTGTTGCCAACCGACGTTTTCCTTGCCCCCACCCTGCCCCCCCCCCAGATCACCATGACCTTCAAGCCCACAGAACTCCGCCTTGAAGCCCCCAACGCCTTTGACGGCTCCTACGCTGAAGCCATATCTTGGCTCTCCTCAATCCAAACTTATCTCCTTGTTAACAAAGCCATCTACGACGATGACGACAAGAAGAAGATCACCTACGCCCTCTCATACATGAAGAAGGACTCAGCCACCACATGGGCCACTACCTTCCGCCGAGATGCCATCGCCAACCAGACGTTTGGCAAATTCACCGACTTCACCATCAAATTCAAGGCTGCCTTCAAGCACCAGGACACCAAGAACCAAGCCATCAACTGGCTCCACTCAGAATACCTTGTACCCAAGAAAGCTGGATCATATGGCCCCAAACTTATGAAGTTTATTGCTGAGTTCCACAACAATGTTGCCTTATCAGGCATCTCTAATCAGAATATTCTGATCAACTACTTCGCCACTGCCATTCCCCCTCTCCTCTTCCACCAAATCTTCTCCATGGATACCATCCCCATCACAGTTGACGACTGGTACTCCAAGGCCGTCCACTTTCAAGTTCAGAACGACCGTGCCCAGACCATTGTCAACCAACACCACGCCCCCACTACCCATCCCTACCACCCCTACCACATCCCCACCTCTACTACGTCCAAGGCTCACAACCCTGATGCCATGGACGTCGATGCCGTCTCCATGCCATGACCCCCCAAGCTAACTCCCAAAGAGTGGGAGCGATGCTTCAAAGAAGGACATTGCCTTCGATGCAGGCAGAAAGGCCACAGGGCTGACGCTTGTGTCAAGTACCCCAAAGAACCTCATAGGACTTCGGTCAAACAAGTCAAACAGGTCAACAATGACCTCCCCAGACTCCAACCCTGCGATGATGATGACCTCACCATCTGTCACATCAAATTCTCTTTCCCCAAAGAGGATTTTTAGATCGGAGACCTCCCTCAATGCAAGGCTCTCCTACTGTACAATGTGTAAAAGTATCTATCATGCCTGGAACAATGCAAATCCCTGTTGAAGTCATTGTTCCCTCCCACATGTTGCAAGTCGTCGACACCCGCACCCTCATTGATAGTGGCGCTGATATTTCCTGCATAGACTGGGGCTTTGTTTGCAAAAACAAACTCCCCACTACCCAACTTCCCTTCCCCCTCAACATCACCAACCTCAATCAGGGACCCATTGACAAAGGAGGAGTCCGCTTCACCACCAAACTCTTCGTCCACATCAAAGGACTTGCCCACAAAGTCCTCTTCTATGTCATGGACTGTGGATGACAAATCCTTATCTTAGGACTTCCCTGGTTGAAAGCCGTCAACCCCACCATCGACTGGTTTGGGCAAACCCTCTCCATCAACGAGTCCACAGATCAATCCAAAGAACTCCACTTGTTACACAAGGCCAACCTCAATCAGCATGAGGCCCGATTCCAGCAGTACAAATCCTCCCCCCGATCTCCTTGCCACATCCAAGTAGACTCAATCTATGACAGACGACTCTACAAATATCTCAACTACGAGATGACACCTCAGTACCTCCGATGAGCCTGCAACAACTACACGATCAACAGGATCATCTGTTGTGGTTACCACTTCATCCCTAAGGGTAATCCCCTCATTGCCAAACTCACGAACTCCACTGAACTCACTATGGCTGCTGAGAAAGCCAAGCCCAAGGTCACTCTTCCCCCCAAATATGCTGAATTCACTTCCGTCTTCTCAAAAGAAGCCATGGAGCATATACCTCCATCCTGACCCTATAACCATGAAATCAACCTCGATGAATCCTTCACCCCAAAGGTTGGGAAACTCTACCCACTCTCCCCAGATGAATGAAAGGCCATGGAGGCCTTCCTTGATGAAAACCTTGCCTTGGGCAAGATTCGACCCTCGAACTCCCCCCAAGCATCCCCCTTCTTCTTTGTCAAAAAAAAGGATGGCAGACTCTGCCCCTGCCAAGATTACCGGTATCTCAATGAACATACTGTTCATGATGCCTACCCCCTCCCCCTAGTCTCTGACCTCGTTGACAAACTCCGTGATGCCAAGGTTTTCACGAAGTTCGATGTCCAATGGGGCTACAACAATGTCTGAATCAAAGATGGACATCAATGGAAAGCCGCCTTTATCACCCATAAAGGCCTCTTCAAACTGACCGTAATGTTTTCTGATCTGACCAACTCCCCCGCCACATTCCAATGATTCATGAATGACTCTTTCCGAGATATGATTGCCAAAGGATGGCTCATCATCTACATGGATGACCTCCTCATCCACTCCCCCAACAAAAAGGTGCATGCTGAACAAACCAAGCATGTCCTCCAACAAATGAAGGAACTCAACCTTCATCTCAAACTTGAGAAGTGCAATTTTGCCTCCAAGGAAGTCAAATACCTTGGGATGATTGTTAAACCCAGACAACTCGCCATGGACCCTGTCAAGTTGGATGGGATTGCATCCTGGCCTACTCCTGAGAAACTCCGTGATGTTTGCTCCTTCCTTGGCTTTGCCAACTTCTACCGCCGCTTTATTCCCAATTACTCCTCCGTCGCCCACCCCCTCATTGATCTCACAAAGAAAACCAGTCCCTGGGCCTGGTCCCCCGAGTGTCAAAAGTCCTTTGAATGTCTCAAAGAACTCTTCCTCGCCTGACCAGTCCTCCAACTCCCCAACCTCTCCACCCCATTCACCATCGCTACTGATGCCTTGAAGTTTGCCTCAGGTGCAATCCTCCTCCAAACTGATGCCAATGGAGACTGGCACCCCTGCTCCTACCTCTCTCAGTCGTTCTTCCCAGCAGAATGAAATTATGACATCTATGACCAAGAACTCCTCACCATCATGTGAGCCCTGAAAACCTGGCACTATTACCTTCATGGCAGCTTCCACCCAGTCCAGGTATTCACCAACCACAAGAACCTGACCTATTTCCAGTCAGCACAGAATCTCAACCGCCATCAAGCCCAATGGCTCCTTGACCTTGCTGACTTCAATCTCACCATGATCCATGTCCCTGGCAAACTCCTCGCTGGCCCAGATGCCCTCTCCTGCCACCCAGATCTCCTCCCCTCAGATGACGCTGACAATGAAGGTGTCACCCTCCTTCCCTCTTCCCTGTTCATCAATGTTGTTGATGCCATGCTCAAAGAGCACATCTCATCTCACTCCGAGACTGACCCCTTTGTCCTCAAGGCCCTCCAATCCCTTGACGGAACCATTCCCCCAGCCTTTCGCTCTTGCCTCTCTGATTGGCAATACAAAGATGATATCCTTACATTCCAGGGATGCATCTATATCCCCCCTGATGACTCCCTCCACCGCTAAATCCTCCACTGATGCCATGACCACGAGACCGCTGGTCACCCTGGTTACCTCAAAACCTGCCAGCTCATTGCAGCCGAGTTTTGGTGGCCCGGACTTGCCCAATACATACGAAAATATGTCGAAGATTGTGCCTTGTGTCAACAGAACAAGGCTATCACCCACCCCACGGTACCCCCCTCACCCCCATTCGATCCTCTTGCACCTGCCCCTTCCAGCAGATCTCATGCGATCTCATCTCCAATCTCCCTATCTCTGCTGGCTTCAATACTCTTTTGGTCATGGTTGACCATGGCCTTACTAAGGGGGTAATTTTATGCCCAATAAAGAAAACCATCACCACTGAAGGAGTCGCCTCCCTTTTCTTCCACAAAGTATTCCTCTGCTTTGGTCTTTATGATTGAATCATCTCTGATCGAGGCCCACAATTTGCCTCCGCCTTTGCCAAAGAGTTGGGATGCATTCTCAACTATTCCCTTGCCCTCTCCACAACCTACCATCCCCAAATGGATGGAGAAACCAAATGTGTCAATCAAGAGGTTGAAACATACCTCCGGATCTTCTGCAGAAACAACTCCTCCTCGTGGTCTGACCTCATTCCACATGCAGAATTCGCTCACAACCACTGCCCCCACTCTGTCACTGGACAGACTCTGTTTTATCTCATGATGGGATATGAACCCCATGCCCTCCCCTCAGTCATCTCCGACTCCCACATCCCTGCCATCACCAATTGCCTTAAATCTCTCACTGCCGCTTGTAATGAAGCCCTCGCTGCCCACGAACTTGCTCGCCAAGTCATGGCCTCGCGAAATCACTGCTCCTTCTCCCCCTTCACCAAGGGATCCAAAGTCTGGCTTGAAGTCAGAAACCTGAAATGCTCCATTGTCAACCCTAAATTCACCCCAAAACATGTTACAATTTCCTCCGCTGAAGGGGACAGGGACTACTCTTTCATTTCCTCTATGGTCTTTGTGTCTATGTCCTCTCTTGAAAAGAGCGACTATTTCTCTTTTCTTTCTGAAAGCCGAAGTGGAACACATCATTCCTGATCCTGATCCTTACACCGCCCGTTCCGCTGATGTGTTCCACTGATGTGTTCTGTGCCCTGCCTTTATCTTTGATGGACACAGTCTTCTCCACAGCCTACCTCTCTTTTGGGGCGAGTACTTCCCACAACATCCCAGTATTTAGACCGAGTGCCATGTATCGTATTCTTTAGCTTATTCTACGTTATCCTACGTGGTTACGAGCCCCCCTTAGTGCTGAAAGATTGCCTAAGAGACCCCGGACTTCTATTGGACCTTGTGTCGCCATTGAGGACACACTGAGCAAGGGACTTGTACCACATACAACGTCCAACGTTGCGCCAATAACCAAAAAGCATAACAATGATGACAACAAGAAGATCGCCTATGCCCTCTCATACATGAAGAAGGACTCAGCTGCCACATGGGCCGCTACCTTCTGCCAAGATGCCATTGCCAACCAGACATTTGGCAAGTTCACCGACTTCATCACCAAATTCAAGGTTGCCTTCAAGCACCAGGACACCAAGAACCAAGCCATCAACTGGCTTCACTCATAATACCTCACACCCAAGAAAGCTGGATCATATGGTCCCAAACTCATGAAGTTCATCGCCAAATTCCACAACAATGTTGCCTTATCAGGCATCTCCAATCAGAATGTTCTGATCAACTACTTTGCTGCAGCCATTCCCCCTCTCCTCTTCTGCCAAATCTCTCCATGGATACCATTCCCACCACATTTGATGACTGGTACTCCAAGGCCGTTCACTTCCAAGTTCAGAACGACCATGCCCAGACCATTGCCAACCAACACCACACCCCCACTACCCATTCCTACCGCCCCTACCATACTCCCATCTCTACCACGTCCAAGGCTCATGACCTTGATGCCATGGACATCGATGCCGTCTCCATGCCACAACCCCTCAAGCTAACTCCCAAAGAGCGGGAGCAATGCTTCAAAGAAGGACGTTGCCTTCAATGCAGGCAGAAAGGCCACAGGGCCAATGCTTGTGTCAAGTACCCCAAAGAATCTCGTAGGACTTTGGTCAAATGAATCGAACAGGTCGACGATGACCTCCTCAGACTCCAACCCTGCGATGATGATGATGACCTCACTATTCATCACATCAAATTCTCTCTCCCCGAAGAGGGTTTTTAGATCAGAGACCTCCCTCGATGCAAGGCTCTCCTACTGTACAACATGTAAAAGTATCTACCATGCCCAGAACAATGCAAATCCCCGTTGAAGTCATTGTTCCCTCCCACACGTTGCAAGTTGTCAACACCCATGCCCTCATTGATAGTGGTGCCAATATTTCCTGCATAGACTGGGGCTTTGTTCACAAAAACAAACTCCCTACCACCTGACTCCCCTTCCCCCTCAACGTCACCAACCTCAATCAGGGACCCACTGACAAAGGAGGAGTTTGCTTTGCCACTGAAATCTTCATCCACATCGAAGGACTCACCCACAAAGTTCTTTTCTACATCATGGACTGTGGACAACAGAACCTCATCCTAGGTCTCCCCTGGTTGAAAACTGTCAATCCCACCATCAACTGGTTCGGACAAACCCTCTCCATTGACGAGTCCACCAATCAGTCCAAAGAACTCCACTCATTACACAAAGCCAACCTCAATTGGCATGAGGCCTGATTCCAGCAATACAAATCCTCCCCCCGACCCCCCTACCACGTCCAAGTAGACTCCATCTACGATGGATGACTCTATGAATATCTCAACTATGAAACAACACCTCAATACCTCCGATGGGCTCACGACAACTACACAATCAACAGGATCATCTGTTGCAGGTACCATTTCATCCCCAAGGGCAACCCTCTCATCGCCAAACTCATGAATTTCACCGAACTCGCTATGGCCACCGAGAAGGCCAAACCTAAAGTCACCCTTCCCCCCGAATTTGCCAAATTCACCTCTGTCTTCTCGAAAGAAGTCACAGAGCACGTACCCCCATCCCGACCCTATGACCACGAGATCAATCTTGACGAATCCTTCACCCCAAAGGTTGGGAAACTCTACTCCCTCTCCCCAGACGAACAAAAAGCCATGGAGGCCTTCCTTGATGAAAATCTTGCCTCGGGCAAGATTCAACCCTTGAACTCCCCCCAAGCATTTCCCTTCTTCTTCGTCAAAAAGAAGGATGGCGGACTCTGCCCCTGCCAAGACTACAGATACCTTAACGAACATACAGTTCACGATGCCTACCCCCTTCCCCTAGTCTCTGACCTTGTCAACAAATCCAGGATGCCAAGGTCTTCATGAAGTTCGATGTCCAATGGGGCTACAACAATGTCTGAATCAAAGATGGACATCAATGGAAAGCCGCCTTTATTACCCATAAAGGTCTCTTTGAACTGACTGTAATGTTTTTCGGTCTTACCAACTCCCCTGCCACATTCCAATGATTCATGAATGACTCTTTCCGTGATATGATTGCCAAAGGATGGCTCGTCATTTACATGGACGACCTCCTCATCCATTCCCCTGATGAAAAGATCCATGCAGAACGAACCAAGCATGTCCTCCAATGCATGAAGGAACTCAACCTTCATCTCAAACTCGAGAAGTGGAATTTCGCCTCCAAGGAAGTCGAATACCTTGGAATGATCATCAAACCTGGACAACTCACCATGGACCCCATCAAGTTGGATGGCATTGCGTCCTGGCCCACTCCTGAAAAACTCCATGACTGTTACACTCAACATAGTTGGGGCATGGCCTACAAAAGGGGTTGAGGGCCTGCTGTCACTGTACAGCTGACAGGAGTCAAGGGATCCAACAAGGGGCGTCCTTGGTGGAGATTCTGAGGACCATCAGGGAGACAGGGTCGAGGGAAGTCTAAGGACCATCAAGGAGACAGGATCGAAGGGGTTCTTGGGGACTGTCGAGGAGATGGAATCAAGGGATCTAACAAGGGTCTTCCTTGACAGAGGTTCTTGGGACACCATAAGACTAACGGTGGGTCGAGGGGTTTCAAGGGAGCGTCCACTCAACAGTAGGATGAGGACTGAGGGACCGAAGACAATCTGAGATACAAGGTAGATTGTAGGAGGTCTAGGATAAGGATCTACAGCGGTGTACCAAGAGTTTATATACGCAGGCGAAACGGTTAAGGGTAGGTCATGGAAGAAGGTGAGTCAGCAATAGAAAGTGATGGAATCGTGAAGAAGGCTGAGTCACTATGGAATGATGCGACGACATCAGAAAAGTATCAGTAATACAACTGCAGATGAGTCACACTAAAAAGGTAAGCGGTAATTGAGTAAAAGGTTGAGAAAAGAAAGAGCCCAAGTGGGACTCGAACAGTGGGGCCTCAGGCCTTTAGTATACAGAGATAGGTGAGTGTCAAGGAAAAAGGGTAAGGAACCAATGAATTGTAACAGCGACATTCGTTTGTTCCTTGGCTTTGTTAACTTCTACTGTTGCTTTATTCCCGATTACTCCTCTGTCGCCCACCCCCTCATTGATCTCACAAAGAAAACCAGTCCCTGGGCCTGGTATCCCAAATGCCAGCAGTCCTTTGAACATCTCAAAAAACTCTTCCTCGCCTGCCCAGTCCTTCAACTCCCTAATCTCTCCGCCCCATTCACCATTGCTACTGACACTTTGAAATTTGCTTTGGGTGCAATCCTCCTTCAAACCGACACCAATGGGGACTGGCACCCTTGCTCTTATCTCTTCCAGTTGTTCTCACCAGCAGAACAAAACTATGACATCTATGACCGAGAACTCCTCGCCATCATGTGAGCCCTGAAAACCTGGTGCCATTACCTTCATGGCAGCTCCCACCCAGTCCAGGTATTCACCAACCACAAGAACCTGACCTATTTCCTGTCAGCACAGAATCTCAACTGCTGTCAAGCCCGATGGCTCCTTGACCTTGCTGACTTCGATCTCACCATGATCCATGTCCCCAGCAAACTCCTCACCGGCCTAGAGGCAAACACCCACCCCACGGTACCCCCCCTCACCCCCATCCAATCCTCTTGCACCCGCCCTTTCCAGCAGATCTCATGTGATCTCATCACCGATCTCCCTATCTCTGCTGGCTTTAATACTCTTTTGGTTGTGGTCAACCATGGCCTTACTAAGGGGGTAATTTTATGCCCAACAAAGAAAACCATCACCACAGAAGGGGTCACCTCCCTTTTCTTCCACAAAGTCTTCCTTTGCTTTGATCTTTATAAATGAATCATCTCTGATTGAGGCCCACAATTCGCCTCTGCCTTCACCAAAGAGTTGGGATGTGTCCTCAACTATTCCCTCACTCTCTCCACTGCCTACCATCCCCAAATGGATGGAAAAACCAAATGTGTCAACCAAGAGGCTGAAACATACCTCCAGATCTTCTGAGGAAACAACCCCTCCTCGTGGTCTGACCTCATTTCACATGCAGAATTCGCTCACAATCACCACCCCCACTCTGTCACTGGACAGACTCTGTTCTATCTCATGATGGGATATGAACCCCATGCCCTCCCCTCAGTCATCTCCGACTCCCACATCCCTGCCATCACCAACCGCCTTAAAACCATCACTGCTGCTCGTAACAAAGCCCTCGCGGCCCACAAACTCACTTGCCAAGTCATGGCCTTGTGAAATCACCGCTCCTTCTCTCCCTTCACCAAGGGATCCAAAGTCTGGCTTGAAGCCAGGAACCTGAAATGCTCCATCATCAACCCTAAATTCGCCCCGAAATGTGAAGAACCCTTTACCATTGTTAAGGTCTTATCTCCCATTACCTACAAACTCCGCCTCCCATGATCATGGAAGATCCACCCCATGTTCCATGCTTCCCTCCTCTCACCCTATCATGAAAACCCCGTACACGGGCCAAACTATCCCTCTCCCCCACCTGACCTTATCAATGGACAAGAAGAATATGAAATTGAGAAAATCATATGTCATCACAGACCTCCATCCTCCCGCTCCTTCCTGATCCAATGGAAAGGATACTCCACTGAAGAAGACTCCTGGGAACCTGAAAAGAATCTATGGAACTCCATCTCCCTCCTCAACGACTATAAATGTCATCACTCGATTTCCCCCATCTCTATCCAAATGACACCTCTCTCAGTCATGTCCATCACCCTCTACTCCTCTCCTGCACCCAGCGATGTCCCTTCTAACATTGCAGAACCCAGCTGGTCCTCAACCCTCCCTGAAAACAACCCCCTTGAAACCAATGACCTACCTATCCCCATTTCCCCCCCTTTCCTGATCCAATGCCTTCACAATGATGCTGAAGGGATCCCATCTGCCTGGCCCAGCTTCAGCTGGACCCACCCCGAACCTCTCGTCCCCTCCCCCACCCCCATTCCCCTGGCCCAACAAATCTCCAACTGCCCAGCCTGTCTCCCCTTGACCATGCCACCTGCTATCATACCAAACCACCCTATCTCCCTTGACCAAGAAATCGCTGACTCCATTGCCTCAGAACTGCGAAACTCCAGTCTCACCATGACCCTCGATACCCACATGGAACCCCACTCCCCCTTTGCACTCATGTACCAGCTTTTTCTCACCAACTCCTGAATCACCGTCTCCGCTGCCACCCCCACTGCCTCCATCACCCAAGCACTGGCAAACCTCCACATCTGTCGCCTCCATCAATCCCTGGAGCACGACCTTATCCAACTAATGTATCAGTTGGATATGACTAGCTTCATCATTGACATCAATCGATACCTTCAAGAACATGCCAACACTGGCACTCCCCACATCCCCACCCCCTTTGCATCCTCTGAACCCCTCACCGTGCATGAGGTCGCTGTCCTAGAACAAGTCAACAACTACTGGACTGGGCATGACCACCTCTGGTCCATCCCCCCAAACCACCCTCGTTATCATGAGGCCTGCTACCAATGTCGATGCCTTGGACACCATTGTCCCCAATGCCCATTCTATCAATGTCTCACCTGTCACTGATCATCCCCCGGTCACCTTCAGTGGTCCTGTCCTATGCACCCCTGCACCCCCCGGACCTTCACATCCTCCTCCTCGGACTCCTCTACCCAACAGTCCCCCCACTCCTCAAGGTCCTCCTCCTCACGCCAAGAACGTCCCAACCCCTTAGAACATTGCCCTCCCGTCCGCATCCCTTGTAGGGTCCCCACCCCCCCTCCTTCTCCGCTGGCAGCAGATGACTACAAATTCTTTGTCAGCGCTGAGGCTAATGACAACGAGACTAGCTCTCACAATGGTGATTATTAGGGTTTCGTCGTGGTCTCACCCATACAATGGGGGTAATGTTACAATTCATTGGTCCCCCTACCCTTTTCTCTTGATTACAATTGTACACCAAAGGCCATAGGCCCCACTGTTCGAGTCCCGCTTGGGCTCTCCTCTTTTTCTCAAACTTTTCCCTGATAACTGCTTACATATTTAGTGTGACTCATCCACAGTTGTATTACTGATACTTTTCCGATGCCATCGCATCATTCCATAGTGACTCAGCCTTCTTCGCAATTCCATCGCTTTCTATTGCTGACTCACCTTCTTCCTTGACCTACCCTTAACCATTTGACTCACATATATAAACCCTTGGTACATCACTGTAGACCCTCATCCTAGACCTCCTACAATCTACCTTGTACCTTGAATTGTCTTTGGTCCCTTAGTCCTTGTCCTACTATTGAGTGGACACTCCTTAGAATCCCTTTGACCCACCACTAGTCTTGTGGTGTCCCCAGAACCTCTGCCAAGGAATACCCTTGCCAGAATTCTTTGATCCTGTCCTTTTGACGGTCTCTAGAACCCTTTGATCCTGTCTCCTCGATGGTCCCCAGAACTCTCAGATCCCGTCTCTTCAACAGTCCCTCAGCACCCCACCAAGGATGCCCCTTGCTGGACTCCCTCAACTCCTGTCAGCTGTATAGCGACAGTAAGCCTTCGAACCTTTTGTAGGCCATGCCTCGACTATGTCGAGCATAACACTCCGTCTATTCGATGGCATGTCAAATTCCACCATCACTCAAGCTATCGACCTCTGTGTCCTCTTCGAAACCAGTGATATCACACCAACGACATTCTATGTCACCCCACTGGATGGCTCCTGTGCTTTGGTTCTTGGACACAACTGGCTTACCCGCTACAATCTGTTGATTGACTGGGTTGCAAGCAGTATCTCTTTCCATTCTATTCTGCAGCCCAGTCCTGCACTTCCGAGCTCGCCCCCGACTCCTAAGGCATCTCTGCCTCCAATTGTCCTCTCTCCAGATCTGCCGCGTTTCTCCGACCACAAGGCTCCACCCATTGCTCTCATCAATGCTCCCACATTCATGCTGGCCTGTTGCCTACAAGGTTCTGTGCAGTTCAGCATGCACATTCGACCAAGAGAAGGTGATCTCCACACTGCAGCTACTGAACCTCCCGAACAGATTAATCTCTCTGATGTTTCATTAGAATATCACGAGTTCTCCGATGTGTTTAGCAAACAACAGGCAGATTCTCTGCCCCCTCACCACGAACATGATCTCAAGATCGATCTTGAAGAAGGTACCTCTCCTCTGCTCGGCACCACCTACTCTCTCTCTCCTTCCAAACTTGAGTCTCTCTGCACCTTCCTAGATGAGCATCTCTTTATAGTATTTATTTGACCCACCTCCTCCGCACATGCTGCTCCGGTCCTCTTCATTCACAAGAAGGATGGTTCTCCCCATCTTTGCATCGATTTTCGAGGACTCAACAAGATCACCAAGAAAGACCTCTACCCACTTTCCCGCATTTCCAACCTCCTCGATGCCCCAAGCTGCGCCAAGGTGTACTCCAAAATCAACCTCTGGCATGCATACCATCTGGTCCGTATCACTGAGGGCAACGAATGGAAGACCACCTTCCACATGCGGTATGGTTCCTACAAATGGCTTGTCATGCCATTTGGTCTTATGAACGCCCTGGCGGCATTCCAGTGGTTTAGTAACACTGTCTTTGCTGAATTTTTGGATGTTAGTGTCATTGTGTACCTCAACAACATTCTCATCTTCTCCAAAGACATGGCCTCTCATAAGAAGCATGTTAAGGAAGTTCTCTGCTGTCTCCGCAAACATGGTCTTTATGCAATACCTGAGAAGTGTGAGTTTCATATGGACTCCACAGAATACTTAGGTTATTGGATGTCTCCATCTGGCCTCACCATGTCCCCGGATAAGCTTCAGTTGATCCTCAACTGGCCTGAACCTTGGAAGGTCAAGGACATCCAATCCTTTCTCAGATTTGCTAATTTCTATAGATGGTTTATTCACAATTACTCCAAAATCATCGTTCCGCTTACCCACCTCACCTGTAAGGGTGTCCCTTGGCAATTCACGGATGCCTGCCACTCTGCTATCCAGGCACTGAAAGCCACTTTCACTTCTGCTCCTATTTTTACACATTGGGCTCCTGATGCTCTGATTATTGTAAAAACCGATGCCTCTGACTATGCTATCACAGGCATTCTTTCCATGAAGTGCTTCAATGTGGAAGTCCACCCCATTACCTACTATTCTCGGACATTGACCTCCCCGGAGCTCAACTATGACACCCATGACAAGGAGTTATTAGCAATTCATGAAGCATTCCACACCTGGTGGCATTACCTCGAAGGCTCCATGACTCTGATTAATGTGGTCACCAACCATAAAAACCTCGAGTACTTTGCCACCACTAAACTCCTGACCTGCCGGCAAGCCCACTGGTTGGAGTTCCTCTCCCAATTCAACATGATCATCCATTTCCGCCCCAGCCAACTTGGCACTAAATCAAATGCCCTCACTTGATGCTGGGATGTCTACCCCAAAGAGGGGGATAAGGACTACACTCAAGTCAATCCACATAATTTCTGCCCCGTTTTCACCCAAGAGCAACTCACTGCATCCCTATGAGCTACATACCTTGCATTCCCCATTCTCCATGCAAGTATGCTCTTCATCCTTGAGAAACTCCACAGTGATATTTTCTCCACCCTCCATCTGACCCTCTTGCCATGATCCACATGACCAGATCTCTCAACCCTTCCTTCAATCCTGTTTCTGACACTCCCTCTGCTTCTCATTGGACTGTAGATGCAGATGGTTACCTCTGTCTTGATGGCTGCATGTACGTGCCTGACATTGATGACCTCCATCTCCATGTTCTCCGCTTCAAGCAGGATCATCCCCTCTCTGGTCATTTTGGTCAAAACCGCACTCTGGAACTAATCTGCTGCAAATACACCTGGCCAGACATCCATACCTTTGTCAAAGAGTACGTATCCTCTTGTACCGCCTGTGCTCATGCAAAAGTTCCGAGGCACAAGCCCTACAGGCTTCTTAAACAGCTTTCAATCTCCGAGAAGCCGTGGAATTCCATATCTATGGATTTCATTGAGCAACTCCCAGGCTCCTCCAATCATACCGCCATTCTCGTCATTGTGGATTGCCTATCCAAGCAATGTATCTTCATCCCGATGGACGACAAGGTGATTTCCCCAGAGTTGGCCAAACTCTTTTTACTCCATGTGTTCTCAAAGCATGGAGTACCATCCCACATCACCTCTGACCAAGGTTCCAAGTTCGTATCTCATTTCTTCCGTTCTCTTGGCAAAGCACTTGATATCCGCCTTCACTTTACCTCTGGATATCACTCCGAGGGTGACAGACAGACTGAGCGGATGAACCAGACACTGGAACAGTACCTCCACATTTATTGCAACTATCAGCAGGACAACTGGGCTGAACTCCTGCCCCTCGTGGAGTTCGCCTACAACAATGCTCTGAACACAACTACTGGCATCTCTCCGTTCTTTGCTAACAAGGGTTACCACCCCAACATCTCTGTCCACCCCGAACACGATCTCACCTCTGCCCACACCAGAGAATACTTGGTCAACCTTGACTCTCTCCATGAATTCCTCTGTGAAGAAATAGCCATAGCATAGAAGCGATACCAAGGACCCACTGATGTGAAACAATCTCTGGCTTCTGACTTTAAAGTCAGAGATCTGGTCTTCATCAAAGCAAAGTATTTTAATTTGACTTGTCTGTCTAAAAAGCTCTCCGAGAAGAATTTAGGTCCATATCCGATCATTGTGCAAGCTGGCTCCATCTCCTTCATGCTCTGCCTTCCTGACTCTATGAAGTCCATTCACCCAGTCTTCCACGTCTCGCAACTTGAACCTTCGGTCCCCAATAGTATCCCCAATTGCATCTAACCTCCACCTCCTCTAGTTGAGATAGACGGCAAACCCGAGTATGAGATCTCCGAGATCCTCAACTCCAAAATAGACCATCGGTGAAAAACTTGCAAGATACTCTACCTAGTCTGTTGGTCTGGCTATGAAGGTACCAATGAAGAAACCTCCTGGTTACTTGCGACGGAATTAGATCATGCCTCAGAACTTGTTGCAGAGTTCCATCTCCAGTATCCAGATAAGCCTGGTCCCCATATACCTTGATTCCGTTTTCCTCCGCTTACATACATAGATTCCTCTCCATCTCAGTTTCCTCCGTTTAGTAGTTCCAATGATATCTCCATATAAGACCTCCACTATATTTCCTTCTTCCGTTTCACTCTGTCTCATTTTCATTGATCATATCCCATTAAGAAAAAGAAAAGAAAAAACATTATACAAACAAAAAAAAACTACAATTACAAAGTTCTTAGGGCCTTACTGCCTGCCCATCTCCATGTCCTCTCCTTCGGCATCTGCCTCATCTCCGGCGCCACTCTTCTCTGCCTCGGTCCCTTTCTTCTCCATCTGGACCTCCACCTCTTTTTCTGACTCCTCTGACTCCATCACCTCCACCTGTGTCCTGTTACAAGTAAGCGCAGTTCTGAAGGTTCTGGAACTTGTTCCCACAGTTCTGATGCTTCTGAAGTACCTTTGTGCAGTTCCGAAGATTCCAGAATACTGGAACCATCGGAACTCTTCAACACTCTTCTGCCAGAATGGAAGTCTGAGGATGGACTACCCCTAGAATGCTATTGGACTCTATTCCCTGAAGACTACACTCGATATGGTCATATGAAGATCCCAGTTCTGGACTCACCCTATTCATATCTCCTTCCCCTTTTGTAACTCTTGCCATGTGCCCATAGAACTGTTCTTGTCAGGGACCTTTGCTCCTTCTTTTACCCTCCTTTTCAGTGATAGTGTTATCCCATTCCTACCATGACTTCACAAGGCCATTGTAGCATACCATGTGTCCTGTTCTATTGCCTTTCCATTCCGAGATGGTTCTGGCCTGTATAAGTAGCTGATAACTTACCATGTACATTTCCCAGCTAGACCTGCACAATTATACGCAGTGTTTAGTCTCATCCTGTCTAAGTCTGGAGTCTTAGCAGAGAACCCCTAGGATTTCTATAGGACGTTGTGTCGCCTTTGAGGACACACTGGGACTAGACGTTGCACAAACATAACATGTCCCCTTGGACATGCGGTTCTTCATCTTCTGCTACATCGCTAATACCTTCCCCTCATACCCCAGGTTGCGCACAGCCTACATGATGTTTTGCAGCTGCATGCGCTAGTTTTCCTGGTTGCGCTGGTGATGTGCCACTTCTTCCTCCTGCTTCCTCGTGTCTCAGCACTGGACCTGGACCAGGTTCCGGATGGCCTCAGTGACTTCCATCATCACGCTGGTGAGCTCTGTCCATGGCCCATCCATGAGTCACTCATCCTACATCTCCATCCTTGCCTTCTTCTTTGACCCCATCACCTCTGGGCCTGCCTTCTGCTTCCTCGGCGCTGGCTTTTCCATGACCTCAACCTTGTCATCTTTGTCTGTCAGCTGCTTGCATCACTGCTTGATGCCGATGCATGCCACACATAATGACACCTTCCTTCCTGGCACCAGCATGCACTCAATGTTGAGGCAGTGGTACCAGAAGCATGCATCCGGCACATGGTCAATCTGCAGCTCGGCCATCTTCTCCTTCCCCTCCTTTTGGCAAGGCTTGGGCAGCCCGACCAGCGGCGTCTACTCATCCTGTTGGGTTGTTAGTTACATCCGTCTCCGTGAAGAGGCACTCACCTCTGACGCCTTCTCCTTTACGCACTGCTCTGCCGCGACCTTCTCTGCACGATGCCTCACAGCTTCCTCCTCCTTGCATTCGTGATGCTCGGCCTCTTCCACCTCATGCCGCACCCGCTCTTCCTCCTCCCAATGCTTATGTGCCTCTTCCTTGCGCTTTTGTGCCTCCTCTTCCACCTGTCAGTGCTCCTCTTCCTTCCGTGCCTTCATGCATCATTGCCACTCCGCTGCCTTTGCCTTGAACACTTCATTGTTGTTGTCATTGTTGTCCTCCACAAGACACGCATTGGCCCACATGTGAATGTTGGTGATGTCATTGAGTGTAGAAGACATGAGGAAGAAAGTTAGAAAGTCGAAGCACGCAACCCCCATCTTATATGGCCCCCATCGGCAATTTCCAACTCCGCTCCACAATTGCTTAGACGACACTTTGCCATCCACTCCGCACACACCCTCATGTTACTTATCCACCCCATCACATTTTCACTTACCACATGGACGGACCTAGCTGTCGCTTTGGCCTTCAGGGGTTCAGGCCTAAGAGGGGGATACTGTCATATCCCAAATTCTTGCTAAGTCCCCTCTGCTCCTCCATGTATATCATCTCCGCCCTTCCACTCCATATGTCCTCTGCTACTCCATGTCCACTTTACTTCTTGCATTCATGTATGTTATGTTATGTTTCCCTTTGTTCTCTTCATAGTTAGTCTCCATTCCATCACTGCAGTGCTCAGGGTAAGATGCACAGCTCCAGCTGCATGACTGACTGGCACAGCAGCGGTACTCTGTTCCCTCCATCGCTCTGACCCTGACTTTACTACATTTGGACTTTGACCTCCATATATAAATCCACTGTAATATGCCTTAGCTCTTTAGTTCGAATATCAACTTAGTTCTGTCCTCTGCTCTCTGCTCTGTCATTGAGCTCATCAACAGGTTCTCTTACTTGAGTCTTGATGACTCTCCTCTGATCTCTGGTCACTCTGTACCTCCGCTCCACTCCCCTCATAAATTAGGGACAACAGAACTGGACAAGGGCGCACCACATAAGATGAAGCCAAAGTCCCTACCCCCTCCGACCAACTCTGGCACTCCAGAGTTTGCTGCCCAGTCCCCAATGGACCTGTACTTAACAAACTCTCCAGCCACTTTCCAGGCATTCATGAATAATGCCTTTGGGGATTACCTTGCAGAAGGATGACTAATTATCTATATGGACGACCTAGCCATCCATTCTACTGATCCTTCCAAGCATAAGGAGAGGACTGTCAAGGTCCTAGAATGACTTAGAAGCCTTGGACTGAGGTGCAAATTCCAGAAATGCACCTTTAACTCTCAGACCATGGACTACCTTGGTCTAACAATTCGACCAGGGGAACTCACAATGGACATGACCAAACTTTGAGCCATAGAAGAATGAAAACCCCCCAACTCAGTCAAAGCAGTAAGATCCTTCCTGGGATTCTGCAACTTCTATCAAAGATTCATCCCAAACTTCACTCAAAGAGTCACCCCTTACTCAAAAAGACAAACCTTGGACCTGGACTGAGAAAGAACAACATGCCTTTCAGGACATGAAACAGGTGTTCTCCACTTCCCCGGTCTTAAAATAGCTGGATCCGAAACATCCATACTTTGTGATGACAGATGCCTCGCTCCTAGCCACAGAAGGAGTCCTTATGCAAAGAGACTCCAATGGTGATTTCCACCCATGTGCCTACTGATCTACCACCCTATTGAGTGCAGAACAAAACTATGACATATATAACAGAGAACTACTGGCAGTCATCCATGCTCTTGAAGACTGGAGACACCACTTACTTGGAGCTCAACATGTAGTCCAAATAATCACCAATCATAAAAACCTTACATACTTCAGAGCCCCCATCAACTATCACAACACCATGCTCAATGGCAGATGTTCCTGCAAGACTTCAATCATTCACACATGTTCCTGGAACACACATGGGCCCTGCCGATGCCCTCTCTAGAAAGGACAACATATCCACAGAATTAGACAACACCAAGGTCATTCTCCTCCCAGATGACCTATTTTGTAAACAGATTGACCTGGCACTAATGGACAAAATTGCATAGTCTACACCTTCTGATCCTTTTGTCCTTGTTGCACTCAAGAAAATGTACAATGACACCCCACCACTTCCTAGAACTAAAGGAACCCACCCACCAAAAACAAGTTCATGATTTACATTACTTCCCAACAAGTGGACACATGGGTCACTTCTGAACTTTAGCTGCTCTAGAAAAGGACTTCTGGTGGCTAGGGATGTCCACATTTCTGCGACATTTCATCGCAGGATGTGCTACTTGTCAGGTCAATAAAGTAAACACCCATCCTATATCCCCCCTCTGATGTCCCTAACTTCATCTGCATCTCATCCCTTTCAACAAATCTCTGTCAATCTTATCTCGGGACTATCTTCTGTCTCAGGACATGACTCTGTCATGGTCGTGGTCAACAACCATGGCCTTTCAAAGGGGGTAATTTTCTGCCCTTGCTCCAAATCCATTGATGTGCAGGGAAATTGCCCAACTTTTTTTTGACCATGTGTTTAAAAGATTTGGTCTTTATGATAGAATCATCTCAGACAGGGGCCCCCAATTTGCATCCATCTTCACCAGAGAACTAGTGCGACTACTCCAGTATGACGTTGCCCTATCATCTGCCTACCACCTCTAGACTGATGGAGAAACAGAACAAATGAATCAAGAACTTGAAGCATACCTCTGGATCTTCTGCAATGGATCAGTGTATCAGTGGGTTCTGCTTCTTCTACTGGCTGAATTTCATCACAATATGGCAACCCACTCCTCAACTCGGAAATCCCCATTTGAATTGATCATGGGATACCAACTCCGAGCCTACCCACCAATTGGAAAAACATTTGTTCCAGAATTGGAAAACAGGTTAACTAAACTGGAAAACTTGCAAAAAGAAGCACTAGCAGCACATGAATGAGCAAGAATGTTAATGGAAAGATGAAAAAGATCCACATTCATCCCATGGAAAATTGGAGACAAAGTATGATTGGAAGCAACCAATCTAAAAACAAACTACCCAGCCAGAAAACTAGCCCCCAAATGAGAAGGTCCATTCAAATTTGAAAAAGTGATCTCCCCTGTAGCCTACCAGCTCCGCCTCCCCCCAACATGGAAAATCCACAACATGTTCCATGCCAGCCTGCTAACCCCTTATGTGGAGACCAGGGAGCATGGAACCAACTTTGCCCAACCCGCCTTGGAATTAGTAGACAGAGAAGAGGAGTGGGAAATAGATAAGATCATTGCCCATAGGGGAAGGAAGGGAGCCCACCAGTTCTGCATCTGATGGAAAGAATATAGTTCTGGTAATGACACATGGGAGCTGGAACCAAACCTTGAAAATGGATCAGAACTTTTGGAGGCTTATAAACGATCGAAGAAACTCTAATGTTCCCCAGAATAATGACCACACCCCTCAAATACTCTCTTGAATCCCCCCATGAATCCCCAAGACTTCACACCCCCAGTATACCCCCGCTCATGTCCAAAATCTTCATTTTTGAACTACCTCCTATCTGAGGACATAGACTCCCCCCTATTTTTCAAAACACCCTCTTGGTATCGATCCTTGAATGTCCAGCCCTCTACCACTACCTTGTCTCACACCCCCTCTATGATGAAGCACCCATCTTCCTGTCATATCCAAAATTCTCGCTAAGTCCCCTCCGCCCCTCCATGTGCATTACTTCCGCTATTCCGCTCCTATGTCCTCCGCTACTCCGTGTTCCGCTCTACTTCTTGCGCTCATGTACGTTATGTTACGTTTCCCTTTGTTCTCTTCGTAGTTAGTCTCCATTCCATCA